>CADEHL010001335.1:0-176021 GCA_902827135.1 Harpagifer antarcticus
GTGAAGGTGCAGCTAGTCTGAATGGCTTTGTAGACTGCAGGGTAGCTGGTTGAAGGTGCAGCTAGTCTGAATGGCTTTTGTAAGACTGGCAGGGTAGCTGTGTGAAGGAGCAGCTAGTCTGAATGGCTTTGTAGACGCAGGGTAGCTGGTGAAGGATGCAAGCTAGTCTGAATGGCTTTGTAGACTGCCAGGGTAGCTGGTGAAGGTGCAGCTAGTCTGAATGGCTTTGTAGACTGCAGGGTAGCTGGTGAAGGTGCAAGCTAGTCTGAATGGCTTGTAGACTGCAGGGTAGTGGTGAAGGTGCACGCTAGTTGAATGGCTTTGTAGACTGCAGGGTAGCTGGTGAAGGTGCAGCTAGTCTGAATGGCCTTTGTAGACTGCAGGGTAGCTGGTGAAGGATGCAGCTAGTCGAATGGCTTTGTAGACTGCAGGGTAGCTGGTGAAGGTGCAGCTAGTTCTGAATGCTTTGTAGACTGCAGGGTAGCTGGTGAAGGTGCAGCTAGTCTGAATGGCTTTGTAGACTGCAGGGTAGCTGGTGAAGGTGCAGCTAGTCTGAATGGCTTTGTAGACTGCAGGGTAGCTGGTGAAGGTGCAGCTAGTCTGAATGGCTTTGTAGGACTGCAGGGTAGCTGGTAAAGGGGCAAGCTAGTCTGAATGGCTTTGTAGACTGCAGGGTAGCTGGTGAAGGAGCAGCTAGTCTGAATGGCTTGTAGACTGCAGGGTAGCTGGTGAAGGTGCAGCTAGTCTGAATGGCTTTGTAGACTGCAGGGTAGCTGGTGAAGGTGCAGCTAGTCTGAATGGCTTTGTAGACTGCAGGGTAGCTGGTGAAGGAAGCAGCTAGTCTGAATGGCTTGTAGACTGCAGGGTAGCTGGTGAAGGTGCAGCTAGTCTGAATGGCTTTGTAGACTGCAGGGTAGCTGGTGAAGGAGCAGCTAGTCTGAATGGCTTTGTAGGACTGCAGGGTAGTGGTGAAGGTTGCAGCTAGTCTGAATGGCTTTGTAGACTGCAGGGTAGCTGGTGAAGGAGCAGCTAGTCTGAATGGCTTTGTAGACTGCAGGGTAGCTGGTGAAGGAGCAGCTAGTCTGAATGGCTTTGTAGACTGCAGGGTAGCTGGTGAAGGAGCAGCTAGTCTGAATGGCTTTGTAGACTGCAGGGTAGCTGGTGAAGGTGCAGCTAGTCTGAATGGCTTTGTAGACTGCAGGGTAGCTGGTGAAGGAGCAGCTAGTCTGAATGGCTTTGTAGACTGCAGGGTAGCTGGTGAAGGTGCAGCTAGTCTGAATGGCTTTGTAGACTGCAGGGTAGCTGGTGAAGGAGCAGCTAGTCTGAATGGCTTTGTGACTGCAGGGTAGTGGTGAAGGTGCCGCTAGTCTGAATGGCTTTGTAGACTGCAGGGTAGCTGGTGAAGGAGCAGCTAGTATGAATGGCTTTGTAGACTGCAGGGTAGCTGGTGAAGGTGCAGCTAGTCTGAATGGCTTTGTAGACTGCAGGGTAGCTGGTGAAGGTGCAGCTAGTCTGAATGGCTTTGTAGACTGCAGGGTAGCTGGTGAAGGAGCAGCTAGTCTGAATGGCTTTGTAGACTGCAGGGTAGCTGGTGAAGGTGCAGCTAGTCTGAATGGCTTTGTAGACTGCAGGGTAGCTGGTGAAGGAGCAGCTAGTCTGAATGGCTTGTAGACTGCAGGGTAGCTGGTGAAGGTGCAGCAGTCTGAATGGCTTTGTAGACTGCAGGGTAGCTGGTGTGAAGGTTGGCAGCTAGTCTGAATGGCTTTGTAGACTGCAGGGTAGCTGGTGAAGGAGCAGCTAGTTGAATGGCTTTGTAGACTGCAGGGTAGCTGGTGAAGAGGCAGCTAGTCTGATGGCTTGTAGACTTGCAGGGTAGCTGGTGAAGGTGCAGCTAGTCTGAATGGCTTTGTAGACTGCAGGGTAGCTGGTGAAGGAGCAGCTAGTCTGAATGGCTTTGTAGGAGACTGCAGGGTAGCTGGTGAAGGAGCAGCTAGTCTGAATGGCTTTGTAGACTGCAGGGTTAGCTGGTGAAGGAGCAGCTAGTCTGAATGGCTTTGTAGACTGCAGGGTAGCTGGTGAAGGAGCAGCTAGTCTGAATGGCTTGTAGACTGCAGGGTAGCTGGTGAAGGTGCAGCTAGTCTGAATGGCTTTGTAGACTGCAGGGTAGCTGGTGAAGGAGCAGCTAGTCTGAATGGCTTTGTAGACTGCAGGGTAGCTGGTGAAGGTGCAGCTAGTCTGAATGGCTTTGTAGACTGCAGGGTAGCTGGTGAAGGAGCAGCTAGTCTGAATGGCTTTGTAGACTGCGCAGGGTAGCTGGTGAAGGGTGCAGCTAGTCTGAATGGCTTTGTAGACTGCAGGGTAGCTGGTGAAGGAGCAGCTAGTCTGAATGGCTTTGTAGACTGCAGGGTAGCTGGTGAAGGAGCAGCTAGTCTGAATGGCTTTGTAGACTGCAGGGTTAGCTGGTGAAGGAGCAGCTAGTCTGAATGGCTTTGTAGACTGCAGGGTAGCTGGTGAAGGAGGCAGCTAGTCTGAATGGCTTTGTAGACTGCAGGGTAGCTGGTGAAGGAGCAGCTAGTCTGAATGGCTTTGTAGACTGCAGGGTACTGGTGAAGGTGCAGACTAGTCTGAATGGCTTTGTAGACTGCAGGTAGCTGGTGAAGGTGAGCTAGTCTGAATGGCTTTGTAGACTGCAGGGGTAGCTGGTGAAGGGCAGCTAGTCTGAATGGCTTTGTAGACTGCAGGGTAGCTGTGAAGGTAGCAGCTAGTCTGAATGGCTTTGTAGACTGCAGGGTAGCTGGTGAAGGTGCAGCTAGTCTGAATGGCTTTGTAGACTGCAGGGTAGCTGGTGAAGGAGCAGCTAGTCTGAATGGCTTTGTAGACTGCAGGGTAGCTGGTGAAGGTGCAGCTAGTCTGAATGGCTTTGTAGACTGCAGGGTAGCTGGTGAAGGAGCAGCTAGTCTGAATGGCTTTGTAGACTGCAGGGTAGCTGGTGAAGGAGCAGCTAGTCTGAATGGCTTTGTAGACTGCAGGGTAGCTGGTGAAGGTGCAGCTAGTCTGAATGGCTTTGTAGACTGCAGGGTAGCGGTGAAGGAGCAGCTAGTCTGAATGGCTTTGTAGACTGCAGGGTAGCTGGTGAAGGTTGCAGCTAGTCTGAATGGCTTTGTAGACTGCAGGGTAGCCGGTGAAGGTGCAGCTAGTCTGAATGGCTTTGTAGACTGCAGGGTAGCTGGTGAAGGAGCAGCTAGTCTGAATGGCTTTGTAGACTGCAGGGTAGCTGGTGAAGGTGCAGCTAGTCTGAATGGCCTTTGTAGACTGCAGGGTAGCTGGTGAAGGTGCAGCTAGTCTGAATGGCTTTTGTAGACTGCAGGGTAGCTGGTGAAGGAGCAGCTAGTCTGAATGGCTTTGTAGACTGCAGGGTAGCTGGTGAAGGTGCCGCTAGTCTGAATGGCTTTGTAGACTGCAGGTTAGCTGGTGAAGGTTGCAGCTAGTCTGAATGGCTTTGTAGACTGCAGGGTAGCTGGTGAAGGTGCAGCTAGTCTGAATGGCTTTGTAGACTGCAGGGTAGCTGGTGAAGGAGCAGCTAGTCTGAATGGCTTTGTAGACTGCAGGGTAGCTGGTGAAGGGTGCAGCTAGTCTGAATGGCTTTGTAGACTGCAGGGTAGCTGGTGAAGGAGCAGCTAGTCTGAATGGCTTTGTAGACTGCAGGGTAGCTGGTGAAGGAGCAGCTAGTCTGAATGGCTTTGTAGACTGCAGGGTAGCTGGTGAAGGAGCAGCTAGTCTGAATGGCTTTGTAGACTGCAGGGTAGCTGGTGAAGGTGCAGCTAGTCTGAATGGCTTTGTAGACTGCAGGGTAGCTGGTGAAGGAGCAGCTAGTCTGAATGGCTTTGTAGACTGCAGGGTAGCTGGTGAAGGTGCAGCTAGTCTGAATGGCTTTGTAGACTGCAGGGTAGCTGGTGAAGGTGCAGCTAGTCTGAATGGCTTTGTAGACTGCAGGGTAGCTGGTGTCAAGGAGCAGCTAGGTCTGAATGGCTTTGTAGACTGCAGGGTAGCTGGTGAAGGTGCAGCTAGTCTGAATGGCTTTGTAGACTGCAGGGTAGCTGGTGAAGGAGCAGCTAGTCTGAATGGCTTTGTAGACTGCAGGGTAGCTGGTGAAGGTGCAGCTAGTCTGAATGGCTTTGTAGACTGCAGGGTAGCTGGTGAAGGAGCAGCTAGTCTGAATGGCTTTGTAGACTGCAGGGTAGCTGGTGAAGGAGCAGCTAGTCTGAATGGCTTTGTAGACTGCAGGGTAGCTGGTGGAACTAAAGTCTGATTTCACATCCTTCATCGAGATCTGTGAAGTAACTAAAGGGATTAAATACATGTAGTGAGTAGAAGTACACCATGTACCTCTGAACTGTAGAGCAGTAGAAGTACACCATGTACCTCTGAACTGTAGTGAGTAGAAGTACACCATGTACCTCTGAGCTGTAGTGAGTAGAAGTACACCATGTACCTCTGAGCTGTAGTGAGTAGAAGTACACCATGTACCTCTGAGCTGTAGTGAGTAGAAGTACACCATGTACCTCTGAACTGTAGAGCAGTAGAAGTACACCATGTACCTCTGAACTGTAGTGAGTAGAAGTACACCATGTACCTCTGAACTGTAGAGGAGTAGAAGTACACCATGTACCTCTGAACTGTAGAGAGTAGAAGTACACCATGTACCTCTGAACTGTAGAGAGTAGAAGTACACCATGTACCTCTGAACTGTAGAGGAGTAGAAGTACACCATGTACCTCTGAACTGTAGAGAGTAGAAGTACACCATGTACCTCTGAACTGTAGAGGAGTAGAAGTACACCATGTACCTCTGAACTGTAGAGCAGTAGAAGTACACCATGTACCTCTGAACTGTAGAGAGTAGAAGTACACCATGTACCTCTGAACTGTAGAGAGTAGAAGTACACCATGTACCTCTGAACTGTAGAGGAGTAGAAGTACACCATGTACCTCTGAACTGTAGAGAGTAGAAGTACACCATGTACCTCTGAACTGTAGAGGAGTAGAAGTACACCATGTACCTCTGAACTGTAGTGAGTAGAAGTACACCATGTACCTCTGAACTGTAGAGCAGTAGAAGTACACCATGTACCTCTGAACTGTAGAGAGTAGAAGTACACCATGTACCTCTGAACTGTAGAGAGTAGAAGTACACCATGTACCTCTGAACTGTAGAGGAGTAGTAGTACACCATGTACCTCTGAACTGTAGTGGAGTAGAAGTACTCAGTAGTAACACATTGAAATACTTAAATAAAGTATCTCAAAATTGTACCCACGTGTAGTACTTGTTGAGTTTATGAACTTAATTATAAACTGAATGCTACACCATTAAAATAAATGCTTTTATATATTTCTATGAGACTCTTTAGCGTTTCTGTTGTTACCTGCTTCAGTTGCTCTGCTGACATCCTGTTATTCCTCACTTTAAAGCCGATCTCCCGTGGGGTCAGGGGGGGTCGTGGGGGTCAGGGGTCAGGGGTCCTTGTCACCTTTTTCATACCTGATGAGTTTGCATCCCTGACTGCAGTTGCTTCAGCGTGTAGAAGCTAGTTAGCTTACTATATGAGTCCAAGTACAGGTTTAGCAAGGCGTTGAGAGATGCTAAACGACTGCTATGAGAAACTCCAACACCAGTTCTCAGGTATCGACTCTGCAGACAGGTCACAAACTATAAGGCTATGGCCTCGCACTCCGTGAACAACCGACGCCTTGCTAAGCGGCAGTGAAACTACGTTTTAGATCAGCTACCGTACTAACTCACCTGTTGTCCTGAAACTCTCGGGGCATCTGGAAAAAGGTGTAATTGACAGACTATTGAGCCAACACAAATACACAGTGGGCGGAACATCGTGGTTAGATTTTAAATCCTAATACTCTACAGTTTCTCTGAATATGTGTTTCCTGTTTCCTGCAGACGTCCAGCCGCTGGTGGTGGTTAAAGAAGAGGTTCCCCCTGAGCAGCAGGAGTGGAGCTCCAGTCTGGACCAGGAGGACCCAGAGCCCCCCCCACACATTAAAGAGGAACAGGAGGAACACTGGAGCAGTCAGGAGGGAGAGCAGCTTCAGGAGCTGGAGGAGGCTGATATCATCAAGTTCACATTCACTCCTGTCCCTGTGAAGAGTGAAGATGATGAAGAGAAACCTCAGTCCTCTCAGCTTCATCAAAGACAAACTGAACACCTGGAAACAGAAGCTGATGGAGAGGACTGTGGAGGACCAGAACCAGCCAGGAACTCAGATCCAGAGAGACATGTACAACCAGAGACTGAGGACAACCCTGGAGACTCTTCTGAACCTGACACTGAAGACAGTGCTGATTGGAAGGAGACCAGAGAACCAGGTTCAAAGTCTCAGAGAAATAAACAAGACCGTGTCAGCGATTCAGGACGTAGGACTGGAAAGAAACACTTTAGATGCTCTCAGTGTGCGAAAATATTTGGCCGCAAGTCAGGTCTGAATAGACATATTTTAATTCATACCGGAGAGAAACCATTTACCTGCGTAGTTTGTGAGAAATCTTTTGCAGAGAGAGGAGATTTAAAGACACACATGAGAATCCACACAGGAGACAAACCATTCAGCTGCTCAGTCTGTAACAAATCTTTTGCAGTGAGAGGAAGTTTAAAGGACCACATTAGAATCCACACAGGAGAGAAACCGTTCAGCTGCTCGGTCTGTGAGAAAGATTTTACACAGAGAGGAGAATTACAGAGACACATGAGAGTCCATACAGGAGAGAAACCATTCAGTTGCTCAGTCTGTGAGAAATCTTTTGCAGAGAGAAGAGATTTACAGAGACACATGAGAATCCATACAGGAGAGAAACCATTCAGCTGCTCAGTCTGTGAGAAATCTTTTACACAGAGAGGAGATTTAAAGAGCCACATGAGAATCCACACTGGAGAGAAACCATTTAGCTGTGGTTTTTGTGACAAAATATTCACTTGGAGTCGTCAGGTCAAAAGCCATAAGTGTCTTGGTCGTCAGTCCTCACAGCTTCATCAAACTCAAACTGAGGAGGACAGAGAGGCAGAGCCTCCAGCCAGCAGCTCAGCTGAACATATGGAAACAGAAGCTGATGGAGAGGACTGTGGAGGACCAGAACCAGCCAGGAGCTCAGATCCAGAGAGACATTTACAACCAGAGACTGAGGACCACCCTGGAGACTCTTCTGAACCCGAGAGTGGAGACTCTTCTGGACCTGACACTGAAGACAGTGCTGATTGGAAGGAGACCAGAGAACCAGGTTCAAACTCTCAGGAAAATAAACAAGACCCTGTCAGTGATTCAAGACGTAGTGCAGGAGAGAAACCATTCAGCTGCTCAGTCTGTAAGAAATATTTTAATCGGAGAGGACATTTAAAGGCCCACATGAGAATCCACACAGGAGAGAAACCATTCAGCTGCTCTATCTGTGAGAAATCTTTTACACAGAGAGGAGATTTAAATCGGCACATTAGAATCCACACAGGAGGGAAACCATACAGCTGCAGTGTTTGTGACAAAAAATTCACACAGAGCCATCATGTCAAAACACATGCGTGTGTTGGTCGTCAGTCCTCACAGCTTCATCAAACTCAAAGTGAGGAGAACAGAGGGGCAGAGCCTCCAGCCAGCAACTCAGCTGAACACATGGAAACAGAAGCTAATGGAGAGGACTGTGGAGGACCAGAACCAGCCAGGAACTCAGATCCAGAGAAACATTTACAACCAGAGACTGAGGACAACCCTGGAGACTCTTCTGAACCTGACATTTTCCAAGTCAAATCTGCAACAAAAAAAGAAGACAATTAATTAGTCCTTCGACCATTCACATGAGAAAAATCTGTCTGTATAAACTCTGTTTGACAATATTCATATATGACTTCATCTGAACTCCATCTTTATCAACAGAAGTTTTGAATATGTTTAATGTTGTTGTCATACTACTTTTCTGATGTGTACTATAACCACTGACTGATTAATCTGTAGTAGTTTCTCTAATAATCTGTTTTGTTAATGAAATGTTGTGACTTTAAACTTCCATTGGGATGTTGTTGATAGTTGCTGTTGAGTTATCAGTCTGTTCCGGTCTAAAAGAAGAACCAATGACTTATTAATATAGAGAATATTTACTATGTTTTCAGTTTGATTCTGTTTATATCATCAAACCAAACTAAAAGAAAAAGGCCTTTGAAACAGACTCACATTCCTGCCTATTCTTTGTGTTTTGCAGCAGATTACAATCAGCTCATTTAGAGTTCAGAGTTAAGATGGAGTTTTAGGATTATTCCTGCTTTTTGAAACTGTAGTACGGGCTCATGTGCAGGGCTGCACATAACTGGTGCGTATGCGCACCTCCGCCAAAAAAAGAGCACCGGGTCATTTGAAAAAAAGGCGCATTTGCGTACCAACATTGAGAGAGAAGAGAGGAGAGAGAGAGATATTTGCGAGTTGCATATGAACTCAGGGTCGGCCCGTAGCACTGGCGTTATAGACGTTCGCCTAGGACGTGTATACAGTGTTCAACCACTTTGGGTCATATTGGTAATAGTACTCAAACATTTTTACTGAATCTGTCTGACCCTGGTCTGACGTCATCACGTATGTGCTCCGCCCCCGACGCGCCTAGACGTTCTCTCGTCTCACCTAGGGATGCATACCGGTATCTGGTATTACCGAAATACTGGTTACTGGTGGCTACGGTATACCGTACCGAAATCCGATCCGGTTTCGATACTTTACTTTTTTTTGTTTTAAATTAATTTAAAAAGTGAGTCCGTGGCCCGTGATGGCGGGTGTTATAAATTAGATTGCATAATCGTTTTTCTTCATATCTTATGTATTTTTCATTGTTTGTTACTAGAAAGGTCAAAGTCCCACAAATGAACTGTGATGGGATTGGTTTCTCTCACCAGTGAAGATAAATGTTGATTTTAAAGATGAGATTTGTTTGTTTAAGCAATGCCGAGATCTCATGACCTTTATTCCTTTATGTATTTGTTCTCTAGTCGAATCTCAGGTTTAACATTAATTATAAAGGAGCTATAACGGTCTGTTTGCATTGACAAGATGTGCTATTCACGCGACACACCTGATGTGTTATAAAAGATATTCCATAATCGGTTTTCTTCATATTTGTTATGTATTTTTCATTGTTTGTTCAGAACTAAAAGGTCCAAGAAGTCCCACAATTGAATTTAATATTCATTTGACATGTGAACTATATCGTAAAGCGCTTCATGGGAGTAATTGTGGGATGATACATTTTCAAAGTATCACGATATGTATCGGTATCGTAAAAAAGTCAACGATATGCATCCCTAGCTCTCACCCATGCCTTCACCAGAGTCCGCCATTAGCTCCTCGCCTCGGTTGAAATCGCTCAGACTTTTAAGAATACTTTGCCCACCGTGCTCTCACTGCCGGAATCGTGATGCCTTTTTTGGCCGCACTACTCCGGTGAGTTACGTCTTGCCTTTGCACAGTATTTAAATGATGTTGTATTCATTTCTGCATCTAATGCACTTTGTGTCGCATGGTGTGTTTGATTTGAGCTCTTGTTAGCTAGCCTACATTTAATATCTGCCTCACTTGAAAAATGATTTAACTTACGTGTAAGACAGTATTTTTATATTGTTTTAAATTATATCTCATCGTGGAACGTTTGTGTTGCAAAAGTTCTCTGGAAAATTCGAACCTAAAATGGCGGCAGGCGGCACGTTTTCTTTCTTCTTTTTATTTTAACGCATGTTTCATTAACTTGGAGGCATAGAGGATTTACGTTGATCCACTACAATGTACCATAACCGTGCGTTCTGCATGTTTGTAAAATCAAGCTAACTTGAAACACTAGACTATTAATTTTACAAGGTAATTTATACCCCCCAGCGTTTTCAAATACATGTAACTCCGCAAAGGTAATGACCGCACAGTGATGATACTAATACTTCTAGAATCTATATCTCAGCTTTAATCTGATATCCTGTATGTGCAGTTACGATAAGTATAATAAAGTATTTCTACCGTGAGTTATGTGCGTTGGCATTTAGACGCTTGTTGTGAGACTTGTGTTTTGTTTTGGTAAAAATGGTTCGTATCGTCAGCTAGCTGAGTTAAACCAGGGGTGCCCAACCAGTCGATCGCGATCGACCGGGGAGATTCCCAGTCGATCGCGATCGACTGGGAATCTCCCCGGTCGAGATGTGTCGAAAAATAGAACAACAATATTCTGTTTTATCGAAAATGTCCTATAACATAATCTTCCCGTGCCAGAATAATGCACTTGAACGCATCAAAGCTTTGCTATTGGCTGGCGTAACCCCATGTATCGGGGCGTGGCTGGTGGGCATTGGGCACTATTTTGCTGACGTTGTCCATGTCAACAGGAGTGACAGTCCGCACACAAGACCGTAATTATCGCAGAAGCAAAAATATATAATTTTCTCTCCGAGTGGGAGGATGATTATTTTTGAGTGATGTTTCAATTCAAAGTCCATCTGTCTCTCATCTGTCTCATCTGTCTCATCTGTCTCTCATCTGTCTCATCTGTCTCTCATCTGTCTCATCTGTCTCTCATCTGTCTCATCTGTCTCTCATCTGTCTCATCTGTCTCTCATCTGTCTCTCATCTGTCTCATCTGTCTCTCATCTGTCTCATCTGTCTCTCATCTGTCTCTCATCTGTCTCATCTGTCTCATCTGTCTCTCATCTGTCTCATCTGTCTCTCATCTGTCTCATCTGTCTCTCATCTGCAATGCGAGCGTGGCTTTACCGAAGAAGGGTCATTTAGGAGCGGGATTTCAAAACAGTGCACAAACGCTACGAGACGGAGCTCCCTCCTAATTCTGCCCTATGCTCCAAAAGGGGAGGAGCCTGAGAGGACAGCTAAATGCACTGCAGTCCATTTCCACCAGGCCCAACAACAAGAGCAAGGCTGCTACCAGAGCATCTCATCGGGTCAGAGCAAGGCTGCTCCAGAGCATCTCATCGGGTCAGAGCAAGGCTGCTCCAGAGCATCTCATCGGGTCAGAGCAAGGCTGCTCCAGAGCATCTCATCGGGTCAGAGCAAGGCTGCTCCAGAGCATCTCATCGGGTCAGAGCAAGGCTGCTCCAGAGCATCTCATCGGGTCAGAGCAAGGCTGCTCCAGAGCATCTTATCGGGTCAGAGCAAGGCTGCTCCAGAGCATCTCATCGGGTCAGAGCAAGGCTGCTGCCAGAGCATCTCATCGGGTCAGAGCAAGGCTGCTACCAGAGCATCTCATCGGGTCAGAGCAAGGCTGCTCCAGAGCATCTCATCGGGTCAGAGCAAGGCTGCTACCAGAGCAATCTCATCGGGTCAGAGCAAGGCTGCTCCAGAGCATCTCATCGGGTCAGAGCAAGGCTGCTGCCAGAGCATCTCATCGGGTCAGAGCAAGGCTGCTCCAGAGCATCTCATCGGGTCAGAGCAAGGCTGCTCCAGAGCATCTCATCGGGTCAGAGCAAGGCTGCTCCAGAGCATCTCATCGGGTCAGAGCAAGGCTGCTCCAGAGCATCTCATCGGGTCACGTTCCAGAGAAACACATGAAGTCTTTCAAAGATGGCGAAGTTGTGAAAGAAGCGTTCTTGGAAGCTGCCGACGCGCTTTTTGGGGGACAGTAAAAATAACAGAAGCTTTTCAACAGGTTTTTGATATAATAAAAACTGAAGTTAGATCTCGTTATTAATCAGCTGTACGTTTTAGTTTGTTTGAACTTATTCATTATAATTATTGTACAAAACGGTATAAGAATGCAAACTTAAATTGATTATAGTCTATCATCAATTCAGGCTCAGAAGCTAGTGCTGCTCGCATCCTATTTTAAAGGCATTTATTTTTATACTCGACTAAAATGCAACAAAAAGTGTTTGATTCTATTAAAGTCGTCTCTGTTATTGCACAGCAGGTTCCTGAGTAGCTTCAGATCTGAGTCGTCTTATTAGTGAGTCTCATTTATACTTTTGTAGCAACACTATTTTTATATAATGGCAAAGAAAGGGTTCAGAGTCACATGTGGCAGCACTGTTCAATGCTTCTTGAAAACATGACCCACTGTAGTGACGTGTGCATAAACTCCAACACTGCTGTGTAACTTCAGTTAAATACTTGTGTAGATTAGAAAGAGGTGAGATAAAGGATCTGCAGTATTTTATGAAGTATTAATCGTACAAAGGTCAGTTTTAAGTAGAAGTGTGTATTTACCTGGTAGCAGGCTGTCAGTAATGGCCTCTCTATCTGGACTGGTAGATCTCGGCAGACGGGCAACTTTAAAAGTAGCTCTCGGTTCAACAAAGGTTGGGCACCCCTGCTTTACATCTATATAATAGAGAGAATAAATACATGAATAATTAAAATACTTATCCTGAGGGAAGAATTAGTTTTATGACAGAATACATTTATAAATGTTTTTATTAAATAAGATAAATAAAATATTAATATGAAGATAAAAAAGTTAAATGTGCAATAATAATAATATTAATAACGACAACAACACAGTCTCAACGAGTTTATCTGAGGCCTGTTAGCATGGGCGGCTAACAGATAGCTTCAATGCATAAAATGAGATGCACTTTATTGATCCCAATCTGGGAAATGATAGCATTGCAGCAGCATAAAAGACAAGGCATAGTGTGAAGAATAATCTTCTGGGATACACTGCAGAGCCAATGTTGAAGAATGGAGACGGAGAACTTTCATCAAACACGGAGATTTATTGAAGTATCGGCCGGAGAGGGCACATTCAGTTTCATACGTTAATCATCTTTCACCGAGCGGCACTCTGAAGGTTACACAGAATATTCACACAATATATAGAAACAAAGGCGGATCCCAGACTTACGCGCCCTGTCTCTGCTAATTAGAAACAGATGTAACAAACTGCACAAAGACTCAGAGACAGGATGGCCCCCCTTTCTCCACAAAGCCAGGCATCTGACCTCTGAGTTGACCCTAAGAATGGCATGATCATATTTCACAGATTGAGGGAACAACACTTTAATTAGAAACAGAAGTTTTGCAGATAAGTTCCCAATTCCATATAAACAAACAGACAGGATTAAAATATTCTCTAACACATAGCACATGAGGGAAATTAAAAGAGTAGAAATAAACACTTCTAAAATGTAAACATCTCCAAACAGCATTAAAAGAGAAGAAAACATACATTTTGAAATACCAATTTACCAAATATAAAGCAGGATATTATATACATTAAGTGTGTAAGGAATGGAATATTAAATTAAATATTAATGTAAAATGTACATTGTGCTAAAAACATCTCTGATTTGTAAAGAGCGAATTACGACAATTTAAACCAAGAAATAAAAAGAGATATAACAAGGTGGTCCACCTTACCACTCGACCTAAACTCAAGAATTGAAATCGTTAAACTTAAACTGGCTGCATCACGGCCTGGTATGGCAGCTGGCCTGGCCTGGCTCTTGGCCATAACAAAAAGCGTAAGGACAAGAATAAGTATAGGAAAATTATACACAAAAGACCCCCATCACCCCAGCCACAAACTGTTCAGTCTGCTGCCGTCTGGCAGGCGGTACCGCAGCATCCGGACTAACACCACCAGACACAGGGACAGCTTCATCCCACAGGCCATAAGACTGTTCAGTCTGCTGCCGTCTGGCAGGCGGTACCACAGCATCCGGACTAACACCACCAGACACAGGGACAGCTTCATCCCACAGGCCATAAGACTGTTCAGTCTGCTGCCGTCTGGCAGGCGGTACCGCAGCACCCGGACTAACACCACCAGACACAGGGACAGCATCATCCAGCAGGCCATAAGACTGTTCAGTCTGCTGCCGTCTGGCAGGCGGTACCGCAGCATCCGGACTAACACCACCAGACACAGGGACAGCATCATCCGGACTAACACCACCAGACACAGGGACAGCATCATCCCACAGGCCATAAGACTGTTCAGTCTGCTGCCGTCTGTCAGGCGGTACCGCAGCATCCGGACTAACACCACCAGACACAGGGACAGCATCATCCAGCAGGCCATAAGACTGTTCAGTCTGCTGCCGTCTGGCAGGCGGTACCGCAGCACCGGACTAACACCACCAGACACAGGTACCGCAGCATCCGGACTAACACCACCAGGCACAGGTACCGCAGCATCCGGACTAACACCACCAGACTCAGGGACAGCATCATCCCACAGGCCACAAACTGTTCAGTCTGCTGCCGTCTGTCAGGCGGTACCGCAGCATCCGGACTAACACCACCAGACACAGGTACCGCATCATCCGGACTAACACCACCAGACACAGGTACCGCATCATCCGGACTAACACCACCAGACACAGGTACCGCATCATCCGGACTAACACCACCAGACACAGGTACCGCAGCATCCGGACTAACACCACCAGACACAGGTACCGCAGCATCCGGACTAACACCACCAGACACAGGGACAGCATCATCCCACAGGCCAGAAGACTGTTAAACACCTGAACTGCTGAAACACCCCAGCCACAAACTGTTCAGTCTGCTGCCGTCTGTCAGGCGGTACCGCAGCACCCGGACTAACACCACCAGGCACAGGGACAGCTTCATCCAGCAGGCCAGAAGACTGTTCAGTCTGCTGCCGTCTGGCAGGCGGTACCGCAGCACCCGGACTAACACCACCAGACACAGGGACAGCATCATCCCACAGGCCATAAGACTGTTCAGTCTGCTGCCGTCTGGCAGGCGGTACCGCAGCACCCGGACTAACACCACCAGACACAGGGACAGCATCATCCAGCAGGCCATAAGACTGTTCAGTCTGCTGCCGTCTGTCAGGCGGTACCGCAGCACCCGGACTAACACCACCAGACACAGGGACAGCATCATCCCACAGGCCATAAGACTGTTCAGTCTGCTGCCGTCTGGCAGGCGGTACCGCAGCACCCGGACTAACACCACCAGACACAGGGACAGCATCATCCCACAGGCCATAAGACTGTTCAGTCTGCTGCCGTCTGGCAGGCGGTACCGCAGCATCCGGACTAACACCACCAGACACAGGGACAGCATCATCCGGACTAACACCACCAGACACAGGGACAGCATCATCCCACAGGCCATAAGACTGTTCAGTCTGCTGCCGTCTGTCAGGCGGTACCGCAGCATCCGGACTAACACCACCAGACACAGGGACAGCATCATCCCACAGGCCATAAGACTGTTCAGTCTGCTGCCGTCTGTCAGGCGGTACCGCAGCATCCGGACTAACACCACCAGACACAGGGACAGCTTCATCCCACAGGCCATAAGACTGTTCAGTCTGCTGCCGTCTGTCAGGCGGTACCGCAGCATCCGGACTAACACCACCAGACACAGGGACAGCATCATCCGGACTAACACCACCAGACACAGGTACCGCATCATCCGGACTAACACCACCAGACACAGGGACAGCATCATCCAGCAGGCCATAAGACTGTTCAGTCTGCTGCCGTCTGGCAGGCGGTACCGCAGCATCCGGACTAACACCACCAGACACAGGTACCGCAGCATCCGGACTAACACCACCAGACACAGGGACAGCATCATCCGGACTAACACCACCAGACACAGGGACAGCATCATCCCACAGGCCATAAGACTGTTCAGTCTGCTGCCGTCTGTCAGGCGGTACCGCAGCATCCGGACTAACACCACCAGACACAGGGACAGCATCATCCCACAGGCCATAAGACTGTTCAGTCTGCTGCCGTCTGTCAGGCGGTACCCGCAGCATCCGGACTAACACCACCAGACACAGGGACAGCTTCATCCCACAGGCCATAAGACTGTTCAGTCTGCTGCCGTCTGTCAGGCGGTACCGCAGCATCCGGACTAACACCACCAGACACAGGTTACTGCAGCATCCGGACTAACACCACCAGACTCAGGGACAGCATCATCCCACAGGCCATAAGACTGTTCAGTCTGCTGCCGTCTGTCAGGCGGTACCGCAGCATCCGGACTAACACCACCAGACACAGGTACCGCAGCATCCGGACTAACACCACCAGACACAGGGACAGCATCATCCAGCAGGCCAGAAGACTGTTAAACACCTGAACTGCTGAAACACCCCAGCCACAAACTGTTCAGTCTGCTGCCGTCTGGCAGGCGGTACCGCAGCATCCGGACTAACACCACCAGACACAGGTACCGCATCATCCGGACTAACACCACCAGACACAGGTACCGCAGCATCCGGACTAACACCACCAGACACAGGGACAGCATCATCCCACAGGCCATAAGACTGTTCAGTCTGCTGCCGTCTGTCAGGCGGTACCGCAGCATCCGGACTAACACCACCAGACACAGGGACAGCATCATCCCACAGGCCATAAGACTGTTCAGTCTGCTGCCGTCTGTCAGGCGGTACCGCAGCATCCGGACTAACACCACCAGACACAGGGACAGCTTCATCCCACAGGCCATAAGACTGTTCAGTCTGCTGCCGTCTGGCAGGCGGTACCGCAGCATCCGGACTAACACCACCAGACACAGGTACTGCAGCATCCGGACTAACACCACCAGACTCAGGGACAGCATCATCCCACAGGCCATAAGACTGTTCAGTCTGCTGCCGTCTGTCAGGCGGTACCGCAGCATCCGGACTAACACCACCAGACACAGGTACCGCAGCATCCGGACTAACACCACCAGACACAGGGACAGCATCATCCAGCAGGCCAGAAGACTGTTAAACACCTGAACTGCTGAAACACCCCAGCCACAAACTGTTCAGTCTGCTGCCGTCTGGCAGGCGGGTACCGCAGCATCCGGAATACCTAACACCACCAGACACAGGTACCGCATCATCCGGACTAACACCACCAGACCACAGGTACCGCCAGCATCCGGACTAACACCACCAGACACAGGGACAGCATCATCCCACAGGCCAGAAGACTGTTAAACACCTGAACTGCTGAAACACCCCCAGCCACAAACTGTTTCAGTCCTGCTGCCGTCTGTCAGGCGGTACCGCAGCACACGGACTAACACAACCAGGCACAGGGACAGCTTCATCCAGCAGGGCCAGAAGACTGTTCAGTCTGCTGCCGTCTGGCAGGCGGGTACCGCAGCATCCGGACTAACACCACCAGACACAGGTACCGCAGCATCGGACTAACACCACCAGACTCAGAGACAGCTTCATCCAGCAGGCCAGAAGACTGTTAAACACCTGAACTGCTGAAACACCCCAGCCACAAACTGTTCAGTCTGCTGCCTTCACAAACAATTTCACAACATTCATCTGCTACTTAGTAATTATGTATCTAGTATCTAATATATAACTTGTATAGACTGATTTTGCACTATTCCACTTTTTTTTCTCACTTTTTTTAGAACTATTTTTCTTTTGCATTACTTTTAGTATGATATACTTTAATATTGCTTTAATATTGTCTGATTATCTGTATTATTGTGTTGCATTGTTGGAGAAGCCTGTGACCTAAGATTTTCAACGACATAATTACTGTAGCATTTGACAATATAGAACCTTGAACCTTAATGTTCTACCTAGATGTCTCTATCTATTCCAATATTCACCAGTAGAGGGCCCCCAAGGTCCATTTATACATTGGGACGGACTGATATCCAGATTTGTTTGGGGGGAGAGGCCAAGAGGTAGGAACAGAACTCTACAGCCACCCAAAGAAAGAGGCGGTATGGGTTTGCTCAAATTGCTGGAGTACTGCTGCTCAGCTAAGACCTATTTACTGTTGGTGTGAACCGGAATTTAGAGCAAAGTGGAAGGATATGGAAAATGAAGTAAACCAGATTCCAATTCAAAACATGATTGGGGATTATAAACGATATAAGGAACTAAAATGGGTCCAATAACAGTGCACACATTGGATCTATGGTTTAAAGTATTGAACAAATATAAGATTCAAAATTATGCAAATATAATACAATGGGTAGCTAAAGATGGAAACTTCAAACCTGCGAAATCAGATCAAGGTTTTAAACAATGGGTAGAGAAAGGAATAACAGCTGGGTGTGTTTTGGTTAAGGAAGGGGAGCTGGAGGGTTTTGATCATCTGAGAAGAAAACACACGAATTATAGATACCTTCAACTAAGGGATTTGTCGTGGCCCATTCTTGTGGGATATCTAAAAACTGTGCCACGTCAGTAGTATTAAGGATGCTGTTTCAATCACATTAGTATGCATAAAAAGTGACAGGTGACACGCCCCCAATTATGCAAATGAGCTAAGTCCCGCCTCCCCTTGCCTCCCATTGGTCGAGAGCCTTTTATCAGAGCTAAGTCCCGCCTCCCATTGTTTGAGACCCTTTGATGTGAGGGGTGATGTGTTATAACGGGTAGGTGTGAAAAGCCCCCCTGTGGAGTGCGTTTGTTGTCTAATTCTTTGATGTGTGCGGTTAAGGTAGTCTCTTTGAAGTTATGCTGTCTGGTCCCTCAGGGGGTTATCTAATCTAAATAGCCTTAGATGTTTTGCCCTTTGATGTGGTATGTTATAAGCCTGTGATGTTAATCTAGGTATTTTTATGAGTGAGACATGTTTTGTTGTCTAATTCTTTGATGTGTCGATTAAGGTAGTCTCTCTGAAGTTATGCTGTCTGGTCCACTCAGGGTTATCTAATCTAATTAGCCTTGGATGTTTTGCCCTTTGGTGTGGTATTGTTATGATGTTAATCTAAGTATCTCTGTGAGTGAGACAGCCTACCCCCCTCTCGTGCCCTCTTTTTTGGTCAAACTGGGTTTCTCCAAAAGGACCTCCCCCTACCTCTAAGAACAATTAACACACACACACACACACACACACACACATACACACACACGCACACACGTTGGAGTTGCCCCCTTTGATGTGGGGGGTTGAGATAAGGGGTGTTAATCTATATGTTGATTAAGACACTGTGTCTGCTAAGAATGTTTCTTCTCAAGTTTTTGTGAAACTGTTAACTAAAAGTAAGTATCTGTTTGCAAAGAGGGTATTCATATTAATTTAAAAAAGAGCTTATTTAGGTTTTAATAGTGATAACTAAGTTTCACTCTGTGGGGGGGCAAAAGACGCATCGTTAAACACCTGGATAAAGGACTCTTTAAAGCAGAGACATGGCGACCAGCATACCTGACTATCAGCAGGAGAGGACTCTTTTTAAGTAAATACATTATAGGGTTAAAATAAGATATATATGTGGTGGAATTAGTTTAAAACAGCCACCCTACACTTTTTAGTTGTCCTTTCTAAATTAGATGTAGGGGTTTTTAAATGATTCGTGTTAATTAAGGGCTATTGTTATTTTCAGATCATATATATATATATATAAACCAATCGGAAGCTGACGGTGTTTCTGTATTCATAGCTGGAGAGTTGAGCCTCCCAGTAGAAAGGGGAGAGGTTAAGATTACATTTGTTCTGGTAAATTACTTGCACAGAATGGCTGCAAGGCAGAAGCCATATCAGTGGATACATCCTTAAAGACTGCAGCACAGAATGTATAATATGTCAGAGCGAGCCGCTGGTTGCGTGCCGTCTGTTTGATGATTGTGATCAACCTTAATTAAATGTGCTAATAATATCTTTGTCTCAGTTCATTTCGGCAGGTGCAGACTGCAACACACGTACACAAAACAAACTACTTAGTTGGGTTATAACAGAGTTAGCTTATTAATTCTCTAAGTTTAAGTCAAGTTGTACATTATATTTCAGATTACTAAGATAATGAAGCTTCTATTTACGTTGCCATAAGTATAAAGTATCTACATACGTGTAATGTAAAATAATCAAAAGGTTTGACTGATAAAGATTCTCACTTTTACAGAGAGCTCCGCCGCCCCTCAACATAACAAGTCCCGCCCTCCTCACCAGATCATTTAAAAGTAAGGAAGTGGAAATAGATGAAAAAAGAAATACGCTCAAACTAAATAACAAGCCAGTCATTTACACTCACCAATTCACCTTTCAAAAAAGAAAAATGGCCAAGAGATGCCTAGATATGGGTTTAATCAGCGAGACGCCAGTAACAACTTACAGCCATCAGTCCGGAGCGCCAGTCAAGAAACGAATGCAGCATCTGTGCCGGGTTCAGACGCCTCCAGCCGAAGAACTTCATGAAGAATGGACTCTGAAAAATGGCGATGTTTGGGGTTATGTATTCAACTATACGGCGAATGAACTGCATTTCTACAATCTGAAGAATGGAGAAACGTATGGACCCCGCAGTGTTAAAGCGACACTGACCTCAACAGATTGGGCTGTGTTAACTCTGGTGTCTTCCAGAGATCTACATGCAACCACTGTATCGGAAGAAGTAGTGCATCGAGAAACCATAGTGGAACCAGCGGTGTACAAGATATTTGCAAAGAAAAGCAAAGAAACGCATACAGCATGCGAGATCAAAGAAGAGTTTTCACCGTTGCCCCTCAATGTGAAGGAAGAAGAAGAAGGAGATATCCCCCCGCCGCCAGAAGTGAGAAGAGTCCTGACAAGCACCGTATGGGAAACTAAAAGTGGACCATCGGGGCGGTGGTATTACCGCCCAAGCCGTTTGGTGACGCTGGGGAAGGACCCCTCAGATGATTTTGTTTTGGAGTATTTCAACTCTACATGCGGGGTTTTTCAGACATCCCTGCGGGTGCCTCTGACTGCTTGGCTGAAAATGATTGATGGAAAAGCTACAAAGCTTAAAGAATTTTTTAAACAGAGTCAGACATCGATGGACATTATACTGGTGAAAAAGACTCTCACTTTTGCAGAGGACTCCGTATCCCACTCAACATAACAAGTCACACCCTCCTCACCAGATCATTTAAAACTAAGGACCCCTCAAAGAAAAGCATTGTGTTTTATACCTAGGTAAAAGGTCTATCTCTGTTATCTCTGTATCAAGATGATGTGTTTAAAAATGAATCTTGTGAAAAATACCAACGCTGTGAGAGATGTCATAAAGACACTCATTTTAACCACAGTGTTTGTTCTCTACAAATGTTTAAAGATTGTTACAAAATGTAAAAAATAAAAATGGTATGGAGACAAAATTAATTCAGGTGACTCTGTCTTTATTAGGAAAACAAAAATATAATACAAATGGTTTAAGAGGTTAAATGTAACCATCTTGGACTTAATATTCAAAACAAAATACTTTATCTGAATACATTTTCTTTTAAACGCACTTTTCGAAATTATTTATTTATTATTTCAGTGGAACAATCCAGTTTCTGTTAACATCAATGCTTTTTTCTCTTTTCTTGTGTTACTAAGATACTTTTAGACCCACTTTGGCATGTGCAACACTTAACAACTGGTAGAATATGAAGTACTTTTGTAAGGATTTTGTTTTTAAAAGGCGGTTTTTTTTTTTTTGGTGTAAAAACACTTGTTCAGTTAAACAAGGTTTTTTCTTTTTTTCTGATAACCTTACATATTTTAGTTATTTTCTACTACCAAGATACTTTAAGATACACCTTGATGTACGCAACACTTAACAAAGGGTATAATATGAAGTACTTGGTAAGGAAGGGGTTTTTCTTTAGGGGGTGCAAAACTTTAGAACTGGGTAAAATATTCATTAATTGTAATGAATTGAGTTTTCTTTTTCTTTTTTGATTTTCAACATACTAATTGTACACAATGACTTTTTCCATATTTCTGACAAAACTATACTTTTTGACTTTTTCCGTAAAATCTTGACAAAACTATTACTTATTCTTAATTTTTTACCTATTGCTGCGTGGTTGGAAATGATAGATGAAAAAGCTACAATGCTTAAAGAACTTTTTTTTTTTTTTAAACTCTCGATTCTATAAATGACTCTCCCCATTCAACGCAATAAGTCCCACCCTCCACTCGGCAAATCATCTAAAACGAAGGACCCCACTAAGACGACCGTTGTAAACTAGCCATGGATCTGAGAAAAACCAAGACTCCCCCCGCGAGTTGCAGCCAGGAACAGACTCCTGGACTACCATCATCACCACCATTCTGGACCACCGAATCCGGCAATACTACTGCTGCTGATTTTGCTCCTTGGGCCAAGACGTCTCTGTTTGTGGACACAGTGAAATCGGTGTTGGTTGATATTGTGGAGAGGGTGATACATCGGTACAGAGAAGAAATCTGCAACGGGTGTCGAGTCAGTCACCCCGGCCAGAGGCAACACGATTTTCTGAATGACATGTCCGATTTTTACTTCAGAAACAATTACAATGCGTTAATGAAAAGACTCTGGCTCACCGACTTCATTACTGAGATCGACCAGACTCTTATTGATAAAGACATTTTCACAGATGATTCGAGGATCCAAGGCGCTTCGGAGGCTTTTCTTCACAATCTCAAAAATTGCAGACGCCTCAAGGAGAGACTTGAAAAGATCCATGCAGAGTTGGATGGAGAAGAAGAAGACTATTAACCAGCAGTTGACTGAAGCCAGGGATTTGTTTCGATACATTGACTTTTCTCTTTTAAAGTAAAATAAAAATGGGGAACTACTATGCAAAATGCTCTGTATATATTGATCACAATATAGTCAATATCCTTTTAATAAGTGTGGTGATGAGGACGATTGAAAACAGAATGAGTAGTGACCCCTGTGTAAAAAGAACGGCTGAAGTTTGTAAACTGGAAGACATTATGGATATCGTTCGTTCTGGCAGTACTATTCCGGGTCATTGGGAAACGATTATAAACGAAACATTTAAACTGGTCCTGGAATCTTCATTTTCCGAAACATTCTGTAACATTACCGCAGAAATGAAACAAACATCAAAAGTGTATCATGTGCTCTCACTGTATGCTCTGTTTGTAGATGTGATGCATCTTTGTGTCGAAAACAGCATACACATGAATATTCTGACTGAAGTGAAAAAACTCCACCAGGATATTTCCAGTAATATGGGGAATTCTAAGCTGGAGACGGTCCTGGGGATGTTACAATCAGTATAACTATTGATTTTTGTGTGTGTGAAAAAATAAAAAATTAGTTTTTTACATTTTAAAAACTGTTGTCTTCATTATAGCAAGGGGAGTGTGTCTGATACATGTGTATTACAGTCCTTCACATGCACTGGTGTCGTCATTATAACAAGGGGAGGATAACAGGGAAGATGTAGGATAAATGTGTACTGAAACGTGCGTATTATACACCCACAGAAACACAGAAACACAGACACACAGAAAACACTAGTATGGTTTTTGTGTTTTCAGTGTTTTCTGGGTGTGTGTGTGTGTGTGTGTGTGTGTGTGTGTGTGTGTGTGTGTGTGTGTGTCTGTACACACAAAGCACAAATCATTTAAAACAAACCCTGAATCAAATCTAGAGAGGACCATTATGAGTCAGATGCTTGACGAAATCTACTAAAACAAAGTACTTCATGGTAGTGGTCAGCTTTTATACACAAAAGTGTATCTTTTCAGTAACTTTCTCAGAGAATTTAAGCATAAATCTGTCAAATGTTCAAAACAGCCTTGTTTCACTGAAATAGCCTCAAAATCACAAAAGGCCATTAAGAGTCAGATGCTTTACGAAATCTAATAAAACAGAGTACTTTCATGGTAGTGGTCTGCTTTTAAAAAGAAAAGTGTATCTTTCGGTAACATTTCTGAGAGAATTAAGCATAAATCTGTCAAATGTGCAAAGCAACCTTCACTGAAATAGCCTCAAAATCACAAAATGCCATTAAGAGTGGGAATCCTAACGAAATCTACTCAGAGTACTTCATGGTAGTGGTCAGTTTTTAGATACAAAAGTGTATCTTTCACTAACCTTTTCGAGAGAATTAAACATAAATCTGTCAAATGTTCAAAACAGCCTTCAATGAAATAGCCTCAAAATCACAAACTGGCTGAAACTGTACAGTGAATTGGAGAAATTACAGCACAGAGTTTTCTACTACGACACAGATAGTATAATCTATGTGACAAGACAGGGGCAGTCTCCAGTACTTTCATGATAGTGGTCTGCTTTTTAAAAAGAAAAGTGTATCTTTCGGTAACATTTCTGAGAGAATTAAGCATAAATCTGTCAAATGTTCAAAGCAGCCTTCAATGAAATAGCCTCAAAATCACAAAATGCCATTAAGAGTCAGATGCTTTACGAAATCTAATAAAACAGAGTACTTTCATGGTAGTGGTCTGCTTTTAAAAAGAAAAGTGTATCTTTCGGTAACATTTCTGAGAGAATTAAGCATAAATCTGTCAAATGTGCAAAGCAACCTTCACTGAAATAGCCTCAAAATCACAAAATGCCATTAAGAGTGGGAATCCTAACGAAATCTACTCAGAGTACTTCATGGTAGTGGTCTGCTTCTTAAAAAGAAAAGTGTATCTTTCGGTAACATTTCTGAGAGAATTAAGCATAAATCTGTCAAATGTTCAAAGCAGCCTTCAATGAAATAGCCTCAAAATCACAAAATGCCATTAAGAGTCAGATGCTTTACGAAATCTAATAAAACAGAGTACTTTCAGGGTAGTGGTCTGCTTTTAAAAAGAAAAGTATATCTTTCGGTAACCTTTTCGAGAGAATTAAACATAAATCTGTCATATGTTCAAAACAGCCTTCAATGAAATAGCCTCAAAATCACAAACTGGCTGAAACTGTACAGTGAATTGGAGAAATTACACCACAGAGTTTTCTACTACGACACAGATAGTATAATCTATGTGACAAGACAGGGGGGAGACTCCACTGCCCATGGAGGTTTTATCTGGGGGATCCCTAAAAGTTATGATTACCAGACCAAAAATTAAAAAAAAAGGTTGGGATGCGTGTGAAAGGGGTTACACAAAATGCATCCCAACCTTTTTTTTTTTTCTCCAATTCAATTTCTCCAATTCACTGTACAGTTTCAGCCAGTTTGTGATTTTGAGGCTATTTCATTGAAGGCTGTTTTGAACATATGACAGATTTATGTTTAATTCTCTCGAAAAGGTTACTGAAAGATACACTTTTGTATTTAAAAACTGACCACTACCATGAAGTACTCTGAGTAGATTTCGTTAGGATTCCCACTCTTAATGGCATTTTGTGATTTTGAGGCTATTTCATTGAAGGCTGCTTTGAACATTTGACAGATTTATGCTTAATTCTCTCAGAAATGTTACCGAAAGATACACTTTTCTTTTTAAAAAGCAGACCACTATCATGAAAGTACTCTGAGTAGATTTCGTTAGGATTCCCACTCTTAATGGCATTTTGTGATTTTGAGCCTATTTCAGTGAAGGCTGCTTTGCACATTTGACAGATTTATGCTTAATTCTCTCAGAAATGTTACCGAAAGATACTCTTTTCTTTTTAAAAGCAGACCACTACCATGAAAGTACTCTGTTTTATTAGATTTCGTAAAGCATCTGACTCTTAATGGCATTTTGTGATTTTGAGGCTATTTCATTGAAGGCTGCTTTGAACATTTGACAGATTTATGCTTAATTCTCTCAGAAATGTTACCGAAAGATACACTTTTCTTTTTAAAAAGCAGACCACTATCATGAAAGTACTCTGAGTAGATTTCATTAGGATTCCCACTCTTAATGGCATTTTGTGATTTTGAGCCTATTTCAGTGAAGGCTGCTTTGCACATTTGACAGATTTATGCTTAATTCTCTCAGAAATGTTACCGAAAGATACACTTTCTTTTTAAAAGCAGACCACTACCATGAAAGTACTCTGTTTTATTAGATTTCGTAAAGCATCTGACTCTTAATGGCATTTTGTGATTTTGAGGCTATTTCATTGAAGGCTGCTTTGAACATTTGACAGATTTATGCTTAATTCTCTCAGAAATGTTACCGAAAGATACACTTTTCTTTTTAAAAAGCAGACCACTATCATGAAAGTACTGGAGACTGCCCCTGTCTTGTCACATAGATTATACTATCTGTGTCGTAGTAGAAAACTCTGTGCTGTAATTTCTCCAATTCACTGTACAGTTTCAGCCAGTTTGTGATTTTGAGGCTATTTCATTGAAGGCTGTTTTGAACATTTGACAGATTTATGTTTAATTCTCTCGAAAAGGTTAGTGAAAGATACACTTTTGTATCTAAAAACTGACCACTACCATGAAGTACTCTGAGTAGATTTCGTTAGGATTCCCACTCTTAATGGCATTTTGTGATTTTGAGGCTATTTCAGTGAAGGTTGCTTTGCACATTTGACAGATTTATGCTTAATTCTCTCAGAAATGTTACCGAAAGATACACTTTTCTTTTTAAAAGCAGACCACTACCATGAAAGTACTCTGTTTTATTAGATTTCGTAAAGCATCTGACTCTTAATGGCCTTTTGTGATTTTGAGGCTATTTCAGTGAAACAAGGCTGTTTTGAACATTTGACAGATTTATGCTTAAATTCTCTGAGAAAGTTACTGAAAAGATACACTTTTGTGTATAAAAGCTGACCACTACCATGAAGTACTTTGTTTTAGTAGATTTCGTCAAGCATCTGACTCATAATGGTCCTCTCTAGATTTAATTCAGGGTTTGTTTTAAATGATTTGTGCTTTGTGTGTACAGACACACACACACACACACACACACACACACACACACACACACACACACACACACACACCCAGAAAACACTGAAAACACAAAAACCATACTAGTGTTTTCTGTGTGTCTGTGTTTCTGTAAGGTTTCAGCGTTAAGAGTCTGTGAGCTTATTGTTTTGTGTTTGTTATTGTGGCCTTACATGTTATTTTGTTATTGACTCTACTCTCTCTTTTCAGGTGTCTACACTTCATGTCTTTGTGTGTCACCTGCCAGCTTGTGTGTCTCGTGTGCTCATCATCACCAGCCCCGCCCCTGATTGTTTTCACCTGTGCCCCATTAACTGTTGTGTGTATTTATAGCCCTGCTCTCCTTTTGTCTATTGTCGGTTCGTCTTGTCTCCACGGCGAGCCATGTCTGTAACCTTCTACACTGTTCAAGTTATCCTAGTGGAACCTAGAGATCTGGTGTAAGGTCCTAGTAGATCCTAGCGTTCTTTGTTTTTGACTCATCTTTTATTAATAAAAGATATTTTTTGAAGTCCACGGAATCGTGCATTTGAGTTCTTGTGAGTCCCTCGTGTCAGAACGAACCGACCTAACAAGATGGACTCAGCCGATTCCACCGTGTTCAAGACGGCTTTGCAAGTGCAAGGAACACGCTTGCGTCAGCAGGAGGAGCAGCTGACAACAATGATACAGGGGGTTCAAGACGTAAATGCTCGTCAGCACAACTTCCAGGTAACAGTGACAACCGAATTAAATCACCTGGCAGAGAAAATGCGGGACATACTTACGCACCTCGAGGGACGTCCTGCTATTCCTGCGGCAGAGTTTTCCGGTCCCGCAGAGGCCGGGTTTGCTCCTCCGTTGATCCCAGTTCCAATATCCATGCCATCGTCTTCACTCCGCCTCGCTTCACCGGAGAAGTTCTCCGGGGATTCGGGAAACTGTCGTCCATTCCTGATTCAGTGCGATCTCCACTTCAAACATCAGCCCGCAGCATTTCCCACCGATCAAGCTAAGGTAGCTTTCATGATATCTCACTTGACGGGAAGAGCAGGGGCCTGGGCAACAGCGGAATGGGCCCGAGACTCGCCTGTTTGCCAGTCGGTAAAAAATTGTATGGACTCAATGAAGAACATTTTTGACCAGACAGCACCTGGGAGAGAGTCAGCGAGAGCCCTGGTAAACATCAGACAACGGCAGAGGAGAGTGGCGGATTACGCGATCGAATTCCGGACCCTGGCAGCGGAGAGCGGATGGAACTCCGCGGCTCTTTTTGATGCGTTTCTGCATGGATTAGCGGATCCCATAAAGGATCAGTTAGCTCCATTAGAGTTGCCTGTAGAGTTGGACTCACTCATTGCCATGGCTATCCGGGTGGACCAACGTCTAGCTGAGAGACGTCGGGAGAGGGGGGAGGAAGCAGCTTCCACTACACTCTTCGGACGGGGATTACAGAAGGAACACTACGGTTGGCGGAGAAATACCCGGACTTCGTCTCCAGAGCGACCATCGCCCCCTAGCGCCGCGGAGGAACCGATGCAGCTCGGAAGAGCCAAACTCACCCCGGAGGAGCGACAGCGCCGCCTACGGGAGCGGCGGTGTTTCTACTGCGGCCAGCAGGGTCATGTTCTGGCAGCCTGTCCGGCAAAAGATCAGGCTCATCAGTGGGAAGGGGGACGCTGGTGAGCCGAATGACTTCTTTCGACCCTTCCTCGAGAAGACTGACTCAGGTACAAATGAAACTGAAGGATAAAACTGTAACTCAGGATGCATTAATTGACTCTGGGGCTGATGAGAGCTTGTTAGACTGGGAGCTGGCTAAAGAGTTGAACTTAAACATTGTCCTCTTAGATCAGCCATTAGAAGCTAGTGCGTTGGATGGCCGCCTTTTATGTACAGTTACTCATCGCACGGAACCCATAGAAATTGTCATAGATCAGGAGCACCGTGAGCATATTAGCTTTCATTTATTTAACTCAGCTCAACAGCCTCTCATTTTGGGTTACCCTTGGCTTGTTAAACATAACCCTCACATGGACTGGCTTACAGGAAAGGTTAAGGGGTGGGGGAGTGAGTGCTCTCGTTCTTGTTTAGCCTCTCATACAGGTTCGAGTAGACCACACAGACCTGGGAGCTTTAAACAGGCGTCAGATAGGGACAGTGTCACGTCTGCTAAACCATCTGACTTTCCTGACTTATCCAAAGTGCCAGAGTGTTACCTGGACATTAAGGAGGTGTTTAACAAGACACGAGCTACTTCCTTGCCTCCCCATAGACCGTATGATTGCCCTATAGACCTTCTCTCTACATTCAGTGACGTGATTGACGTGATTCAAGATGGCGCCTGTGTCGGCCCGCCGCTCGCTCAGCTGTCTACCTATAGCTTTCTTGTTTTTGTTTTATGTTTGTCAGAATGTCGTCTATGATCGCCAAGCTCTCCTCCACCTCAGACCCTCACTGGAGTTGATACTGCTGCCCAAAACCACATCTGGCAACCAAAAATCGTCCCCCCCCCCCCTCTTCTGTTGGATATACCCACCTACCTGCGCCGGTTGCCCCGCATCCTGCCTCGCCGAAAGCGCTTCAGACGACGGGGAAAGCGTGGTGGTGCACTGGTCCACCTAAAAGCTTACCTGACGGCTTCTTCCGGGACCTATCCACGCCTCGGATGTCATGGCCCTCCCGCTGCACGCCATGTGAGGGATCGGTGGATTCGCCCTGTCTTTCCGGAGCTACGGACTCTGCTGGATCCGCTGGCAGCTCCTCCTGTCCGACTGACTGCTCCTCCTGTCCGACTGGCAGCTACTCCTGCCCGCCTGACTGCTCCCGGCCCGCGCGGCGTTCACCTCACTACACTGGCTTCCAGTTCAGTTCAGAATTGATTTTAAAATCCTTTTATTCGTTTTTAAAGCTCTAAATGGGCTGGCTCCGGCCTATATAGTTGAACTCCTCCAGCGCTACACCCCAGCCAGAGCTTTAAGGTCTGCTGACCAGCTGCTGCTGGTAGTGCCGAAGACTAGGCTCAAAACACGAGGGCACCGAGCCTTCGCAGCAGCTGGCCCGAGGCTCTGGAACACTCTGCCCCTCCATGTGAGGTCGGCCCAGACCCTAGGGGTTTTTAAATCATATCTAAAAACTCACTTCTTCTCTCAGGCTTTCTAGCTAGAGCGGAGCACGACTACTGACATTTCCCTGTGTATTGTTTTTTATATTTGCTGTTGCTAAATGACTGTCTTTTTTACAATTGCACTGCAGTAAAATGTTTTTATTACATGTACAGCACTTTGGCTCGACCAAACATCGTTTTTAAATGTGCTTTATATATAAAATTTGATTTGATTTGATTTGATTTCTCTCGGGCTCTACTATCCCAAAAGGACGGTTGTATTCTCTTTCTGGTCCGGAAAGGAAGGCCATGGAAGAGTATATCGGATCTTCACTCAAAGCTGGCTTGATTCGGCCATCATCATCCCCAGCAGCAGCAGGTTTCTTTTTTGTAGGGAAAAAGGACGGTTCATTAAGGCCCTGTATTGATTACAGTCCACTTAATCAGATCACAGTTAAGAACAGATATCCCCTTCCACTCATCTCTACGGCATTCGAACTGTTACAGGGAGCCAAGGTATTTACCAAGCTTGACCTAAGGAATGCATATCACCTTGTGCGCATCCGGGAGGGGGATGAGTGGAAAACAGGTTTCAATACACCTACGGGACATTATGAATATTTGGTGATGCCTTTTGGACTTTGTAATGCACCTGCTGTTTTCCAATCCCTCATTAATGATGTGTTAAGAGATTTCCTGAATATTTTCTGTTTTGTGTATCTCGATGATATCCTCATCTTTTCTCCAGATGAGAATATTCATGTTAACCATGTTCACCTTGTTCTTCAGAGACTCCTGGCTAACCATTTGTTTGTGAAAGCCGAAAAATGCGAGTTTCATGTGAAATCTGTGGCATTTTTGGGTTTTATGATTTCCCCTAACAAGGTGGAAATGGACCCAGCTAAGGTCAGTGACGTGGAGAACTGGCCCACGCCAGACTCTAGAAAGAAAGTTCAGCAATTCTTGGGGTTTGCTAACTTTTACAGACGGTTCATACGCAATTTCAGTACGATTGCCTCTCCTCTCCATGCCCTTACCTCTCCCCATGTTCAGTTTGTGTGGAATCCACAGGCAGAGAAATCCTTCCTGGAACTGAAGAGGAGGTTCACTACAGCTCCCATCCTGACTGTACCTGATCGCCACCGACAGTTTGTGGTAGAAGTGGACGCCTCCAACGACGGCGTTGGAGCTATACTGTCCCAGAGGTCAGCAGGGGACAACAAGCTTCATCCGTGTGCGTACCTCTCCCGTAAGCTATCGTCTGCTGAGAGGAATTACGACGTGGGAAATCGGGAACTGTTGGCTGTGAAGATTGCTTTGGAGGAGTGGCGGCACTGGCTGGAGGGAGCGGAGCAGGATTTCCTGGTCTGGACGGATCATAAAAACCTGCAATATATCAGGAGGGTTAAGCGTCTGAACTCTAGGCAGGCCAGATGGTCATTGTTCTTTAATAGATTCAGGTTCACTCTGTCATATCGACCTGGTTCGCAGAATGGAAAGCCGGATGCACTCTCCAGAATGTATGATCCTGAGCCAGTCCCCAAGAGTCCAGATCCCATTCTACGGCCAGACCGAGTGATAGGGAGTGTGACTTGGCCCATTGAAGCCAAGGTCAAACAGGCTAACGTTGGGAATCCTGTCCCTAGAGGGTGTCCTCAGAATCGCTTGTTTGTGCCAGAGCAACTTCGAGGGCAAGTTGTTCATTGGGCCCATACGTCGGTACTTACCTGTCATCCTGGGAACAAAAGGACCCTTTTCATGGTGAGACACAGATTCTGGTGGCCGGGGATGTGGAAGGATGTTGCAGAATATGTAGCAGCGTGTCCTGTGTGCGCCAGGAACAAAACTTCTCGGCAAGCTGCGGCAGGTCTTCTCCAACCTCTGCCCATTCCCAACAGACCATGGTCTCACATTGCATTGGACTTCGTGACAGGATTACCAACATCGGCAGGTAATACCACCATACTCACTGTGGTTGATCGTTTTTCTAAAATGGCACACTTTGTCGCCATGCCCAAGTTACCTAACGCCAAGGAAACAGCAGAGGCCATGTTGTCCCATGTGTTCAGGATCCATGGTTTTCCTAGTGATGTCGTTTCAGACCGAGGCCCACAGTTCGTATCACGCTTTTGGAGGGAGTTTTGTCGCCTAATCCAAGCCACTGTTAGTCTGACCTCCGGATACCACCCACAGTCAAATGGACAAGCGGAGAGGATGAATCAGGATTTGGAGACCGGTTTGAGATGCCTAGCGTCCGAGAAACCCACCACCTGGAGTAAGAGTCTGATTTGGGTGGAGTATGCACACAACACCTTACCCACATCAGCCACTGGTATCTCCCCGTTTCAATGTGTCCATGGGTACCAACCTCCTTTGTTTCCGGAGCTCGAGAAGGAGGTCACGGTACCATCAGCCCATGCTCTGGTTCGACGCTGCCGTCGGGTCTGGGCGGGAGTTCGCCATATGTTACAGAGGAGTGCCGTTCGCATGAAGGCATTGGCCGACCGGAAACGACGTCCAGCCCCCAAGTACCAGGCCGGACAACGAGTGTGGCTATCCACCAAGGATCTTCCTCTTCATGTCGCCTCCAGGAAGCTGGCTCCCCGGTTCGTTGGTCCTTTTCCCATAGCCAAAGTGATTAACCCTGTTGCTGTCCGTTTATGTCTTCCAAAATCCATCAAGGTCCACCCCACGTTCCATGTCAGCAAGGTAAAACCAGCCAAAGAAAGCAGACTGGTCCCCGCCTCCACGTCCCCTCCACCTCCCCGGGTTGTCGACGGGGGTCAAGTGTACACGGTGGACAAAATACTGTCGGAAAGGAAGAGGGGCAGAGGTAGACAGTTCCTGGTCGACTGGGTGGGGTATGGATTAGAGGAGAGGTGTTGGATCCCAGGCAGCTTTATTGTGGACAAGACCCTTATATCGGACTTCGATAGAGGGCAGTCTCAGCTTTCAGGGACGTCTGGAGCCGTCCGTAAGAGGGGGGGTACTGTAAGGTTTCAGCGTTAAGAGTCTGTGAGCTTATTGTTTTGTGTTTGTTATTGTGGCCTTACATGTTATTTTGTTATTGACTCTACTCTCTCTTTCCAGGTGTCTACACTTCATGTCTTTGTGTGTCACCTGCCAGCTTGTGTGTCTCGTGTGCTCATCATCACCAGCCCCGCCCCTGATTGTTTTCACCTGTGCCCCATTAACTGTTGTGTGTATTTATAGCCCTGCTCTCCTTTTGTCTATTGTCGGTTCGTCTTGTCTCCACGGCGAGCCATGTCTGTAACCTTCTACACTGTTCAAGTTATCCTAGTGGAACCTAGAGATCTGGTGTAAGGTCCTAGTAGATCCTAGCGTTCTTTGTTTTTGACTAATCTTTTATTAATAAAAGATATTTTTTGAAGTCCACGGAATCGTGCATTTGAGTTCTTGTGAGTCCCTCGTGTCAGTTTCTGTGTTTCTGTGGGTGTATAATACGCACGTTTCAGTACACATTTATCCTACATCTTCCCTGTTATCCTCCCCTTGTTATAATGAAGACACCAGTGCATGTGAAGGACTGTAATACACATGTATCAGACACACTCCCCTTGCTATAATGAAGACAACAGTTTTTAAAATGTAAAAAACAATTTTTTTATTTTTTCACACACACAAAAATCAATAGTTATACTGATTGTAACATCCCCAGGATCGTCTCCAGCTTGGAATTCCCCATATTACTGGAAATATTCTGGTGGGGTTTTTTCACTTCAGTCAGAATATTCATGTGTATGTTGTTTTCAACACAAAGATGCATCACATCTACAAACAGAGCATACAGTGAGAGCACATGATACACTTTTGATGTTTGTTTCATTTCTGCGGTAATGTTACAGAATGTTTCGGAAAATGAAGATTCCAGGACCAGTTTAAATGTTTCGTTTATAATCGTTTCCCAATGACCCGGAATAGTACTGCCAGAACGAACGATATCCATAATGTCTTCCAGTTTACAAACTTCAGCCGTTCTTTTTACACAGGGGTCACTACTCATTCTGTTTTCAATCATCCTCATCACCACACTTATTAAAAGGATATTGACTATATTGTGATCAATATATACAGAGCATTTTGCATAGTAGTTCCCCATTTTTATTTTACTTTAAAAGAGAAAAGTCAATGTATCGAAACAAATCCCTGGCTTCAGTCAACTGCTGGTTAATAGTCTTCTTCTTCTCCATCCAACTCTGCATGGATCTTTTCAAGTCTCTCCTTGAGGCGTCTGCAATTTTTGAGATTGTGAAGAAAAGCCTCCGAAGCGCCTTGGATCCTCGAATCATCCGTGAAAATGTCTTTATCAATAAGAGTCTGGTCGATCTCAGTAATGAAGTCGGTGAGCCAGAGTCTTTTCATTAACGCATTGTAATTGTTTCTGAAGTAGAAATCGGACATGTCATTCATAAAATCGTGTTGCCTCTGGCCGGGGTGACTGACTCGACACCCGTTGCAGATTTCTTCTCTGTACCGATGTATCACCCTCTCCACAATACCAACCAACACCGATTTCACTGTGTCCACAAACAGAGACGTCTTGGCCCAAGGAGCAAAATCAGCAGCAGTAGTATTGCCGGATTCGGCGGTCCAGAATGGTGGTGATGATGGTAGTCCAGGAGTCTGTTCCTGGCTGCAACTCGCGGGGGGAGTCTTGGTTTTTCTCAGATCCATGGCTAGTTTACAACGGTCGTCTTAGTGGGGTCCTTCGTTTTAGATGATTTGCCGAGTGGAGGGTGGGACTTATTGCGTTAAATGGGGAGAGTCATTTATAGAATCGAGAGTTTAAAAAAAAAAAAAAAGTTCTTTAAGCGTTGTAGCTTTTTCATCTATCATTTCCAACCACGCAGCAATAGGTCAAAATTAAGAATAAGTAATAGTTTTGTCAAGATTTTACGGAAAAAGTCAAAAAGTATAGTTTGTCAGAAATATGGAAAAAGTCATTGTGTACAATTAGTATGTTGAAAATCAAAAAAGAAAAAGAAAACTCAATTCATTACAATTAATGAATATTTTACTCAGTTCTAAAGTTTTGCACCCCCTAAAGAAAAATCCCATTCCTTACCAATACTTCATATTAAACCCTTTGTTAAGTGTTGCGTACATCAAGGTGTATCTTAAAGTATCTTGGTAGTAGAAAATAACTAAAATATGTAAGGTTATCAGAAAAAAAGAAAAAACCTTGTTTAACTGAACAAGTGTTTTTACACCAAAAAAAAAAAAAAACGCCTTTTAAAAACAAAATCCTTACAAAAGTACTTCATATTCTACCAGTTGTTAAGTGTTGCACACGCCAAAGTGGGTCTAAAAGTATCTTAGTAACACAAGAAAAGAGAAAAAAGCATTGATGTTAACAGAAACTGGATTGTTCCACTGAAATAATAAATAAATAATTTCGAAAAGTGCGTTTAAAAGAAAATTTATTCAGATAAAGTATTTTGTTTTGAATATTAAGTCCAAGATGGTTACATTTAACCTCTTAAACCATTTGTATTATATTTTTGTTTTCCTAATAAAGACAGAGTCACCTGAATTAATTTTGTCTCCATACCATTTTTATTTTTTACATTTTGTAACAATCTTTAAACATTTGTAGAGAACAAACACTGTGGTTAAAATGAGTGTCTTTATGACATCTCTCACAGCGTTGGTATTTTTCACAAGATTCATTTTTAAACACATCATCTTGATACAGAGATAACACATTTTCGTAAGACCTTTTACCTAGGTATAAAACACAATGCTTTTCTTTGCGGGGTCCTTAGTTTTTAAAATGATCTGGTGAGGAGGGTATGACTTGTTATGTTGAGTGGGATACTGAGTCCTCTGCAAAAGTGAGAGTCTTTTTCACCTTTATAATGTCCATCGTTGTCTGACTCTGTTTAAAAAGTTCTTTAAGCTTTGTAGCTTTTCCATCAATCATTTTCAGCCAAGCAGTCAGAGGCACCCGAAAGGATGTCTGAAAAACCCCGCATGTAGAGTTGAAATACTCCAAAACAAAATCATCAGAGGGGTCCTTCCCCAGCGTCACCAAACGGCTTGCGCGGTAATACCACCGCCCCGATGGTCCACTTTTAGTTTCCCATACGGTGCTTGTCAGGACTCTTCTCACTTCTGGCGGCGGGGGGATATCTCCTTCTTCTTCTTCCTTCACATTGAGGGGCAGCGGTGAAAACTCTTCTTTGATCTTGCGTGCTGTCTGCGTTTCTTTGCTTTTCTTTGCAAATATCTTGTACACCGCTGGTTCCACTATGGTTTCTCGATGCACTACTTCTTCCAATACAGTGGTTACATGTAGATCTCTGTAAGACACCAGAGTTAACACAGCCCAATCTGTTGAGGTCAGTGTCGCTTTAACACTGCGGGGTCCATACGTTTCTCCATTCTTCAGATTGTAGAAATGCAGTTCATTCGCCATATAGTTGAATACATAACCCCAAACATCGCCATTTTTCAGAGTCCATTCTTCATGAAGTTCTTCAGCTGGAGGCGTCTGAAGCCGGTACAGATGCTGCATTCGTTTCTTGACTTGCGCTCCGGACTTATGGCGGTAAGTTGTCACAGGCGTCTCGCTGATTAAACCCATATCTAGGCATCTCTTGGCCATTTTTCTTTTTTGAAAGGTGAATTGGTGAGTGTAAATGACTGGCTTGTTATTTAGTTTGAGCGTATTTCTTTTTTCATCTATTTCCACTTCCTTACTTTTAAATGATCTGGTGAGGAGGGCGGGACTTGTTATGTTGAGGGGCGGCGGAGCTCTCTGTAAAAGTGAGTGTCTTTATCAGTCAAACCTTTTGATTATTTTACATTACACGTATGTAGATACTTTATACTTATGGCAACGTAAATAGAAGCTTCATTATCTTAGTAATCTGAAATATAATGTACAACTTGACTTAAACTTAGAGAATTAATAAGCTAACTCTGTTATAACCCAACTAAGTAGTTTGTTTTGTGTACGTGTGTTGCAGTCTGCACCTGCCGAAATGAACTGAGACAAAGATATTATTAGCACATTTAATTAAGGTTGATCACAATCATCAAACAGACGGCACGCAACCAGCGGCTCGCTCTGACATATTATACATTCTGTGCTGCAGTCTTTAAGGATGTATCCACTGATATGGCTTCTGCCTTGCAGCCATTCTGTGCATGTAATTTACCAGAACAAATGTAATCTTAACCTCTCCCCTTTCTACTGGGAGGCTCAACTCTCCAGCTATGAATACAGAAACACCGTCAGCTTCCGATTGGTTTATATATATATATATATGGTCTGAAAATAACAATAGCCCTTAATTAACACGAATCATTTAAAAACCCCTACATCTAATTTAGAGAGGACAACTAAAAAGTGTAGGGTGGCTGTTTTAAACTAATTCCACCACATATATATCTTATTTTAACCCTATAATGTATTTACTTAAAAAGAGTCCTCTCCTGCTGATAGTCAGGTATGCTGGTCGCCATGTCTCTGCTTTAAAGAGTCCTTTATCCAGGTGTTTAACGATGCGTCTTTTGCCCCCCACAGAGTGAAACTTAGTTATCACTATTAAAACCTAAATAAGCTCTTTTTTAAATTAATATGAATACCCTCTTTGCAAACAGATACTTACTTTTAGTTAACAGTTTCACAAAAACTTGAGAAGAAACATTCTTAGCAGACACAGTGTCTTAATCAACATATAGATTAACACCCCTTATCTCAACCCCCCACATCAAAGGGGGCAACTCCAACGTGTGTGTGTGTGTGTATGTGTGTGTGTGTGTTAATTGTTCTTAGAGGTAGGGGGAGGTTCTTTTGGAGAAACCCAGTTTGACCAAAAAAGAGGGCACGAGAGGGGGGTAGGCTGTCTCACTCACAGAGATACTTAGATTAACATCATAACAATACCACACCAAAGGGCAAAACATCCAAGGCTAATTAGATTAGATAACCCTGAGTGGACCAGACAGCATAACTTCAAAGAGACTACCTTAATCGACACATCAAAGAATTAGACAACAAAACATGTCTCACTCATAAAAATACCTAGATTAACATCACAGGCTTATAACATACCACATCAAAGGGCAAAACATCTAAGGCTATTTAGATTAGATAACCCCCTGAGGGACCAGACAGCATAACTTCAAAGAGACTACCTTAACCGCACACATCAAAGAATTAGACAACAAACGCACTCCACAGGGGGGCTTTTCACACCTACCCGTTATAACACATCACCCCTCACATCAAAGGGTCTCAAACAATGGGAGGCGGGACTTAGCTCTGATAAAAGGCTCTCGACCAATGGGAGGCGAGGGGAGGCGGGACTTCGCTCATTTGCATAATTGGGGGCGTGTCACCTGTCACTTTTTATGCATACTAATGTGATTGAAACAGCATCCTTAATACTACTCACGTCAACAGGATCCGCTTCTTGACTCACACGTTAGAAACCATCCAAATAAAGCTCTGCTGATTTCTTTGCCTTCCTTGGCCGATTTATTTACTATATATCTTTGCTGATATAGGCTTAGTTTGTCGGGGGACATCTTACTTCTTCCTTCTCTCTGTCTATACCTGTGTACTCTCATGTTCCGATTAACCCAGCTTCCCCAAATGTCTTTCTCTCTGGTGTCTATATACGCTGGGATCCGGAGTCATGGATGATCCTGCGGTCCTGTGTCCTGCATCGCGAGCCCTGGATCTTGAGTCGTGGCTGTGGTCCTGGATCATAGGTCCTGGATGGATATCCTCGTGGATTCATCTTCCTATTATACACACATGCATTTCCAAACATTTGGACTACCTATGTTGCAAATGTATTATCTTTTCAATTTACACACGGCATCTATTGCACGTCTGTCCTGGGAGAGGGATCCCTCCTCTGTTGCTCTCCCTGATGTTTCTCCATGTTCCCTTTAAACTGTGGGTTTTCTCCGGAAGTTTTTCCTTGTACGATGTGAGGGTCTAAGGACAAAGGGTCTAAGGACAGAGGGTCTAAGGACAGAGGATGTCGTATTGTCATACTGATATTTTGTACAAACTGTGAAGTCCACTGAGACAAATGTAACATTTGTGATATTGGGCTATATAAATAAACATTGATTGATTGATTGATTGATATTTAAACAAACTAAATAAACAAAATGATCAGTGTAACGTGAGGTCAAAGACTGTTCCGATTCCCCGTTCATTGCTGGAGACCATTTCCTCCTCACGCTCAGTCCCACCCCTTCCTTATATCACAGGTGAGGCTCGCAGTACATCAAGGGGTTTCTCTGAATATTTAATTCGGTACCAATACATAAATGGAAAGAATATATTAAGATCTAAATTAATAAGAAAATAATACACTCATTGTCAACACAGAACATGGCTCTAACATTCCAGCCCCTAATTGCATAGAATATAGCAATTACAACAAATAATAAATAGAGCCAATATTCAAAACAAATATTCATTTTCTTCTTGTCAGAGTTCATAGATGAGATTCATCTTGAGTTAAAAAAAAAAAAGCTAGCTTCAGCCGGTAGTAGTAGTCCACTTAATCTCCATCTTCCAGCAGCAATCCAGGGTTTGTCACCTTCCTTCTTTGAGTGATCTCCAAGAGCAATCTTTTCCATTTCAGGATCCAAGCTACAGCTTTTTCCAAGCTGTTCCAATCTGAGCCGTGCTCAGTTAGTTCACTTGTGGGACTTTCCCCTCAAGACTCATCACATTTACAGCGACATTCCTGTTCCCCTCAGGATCATCTGGAGAAAGAGAGCTTTGTGACCTTTTGTCTGGGTTCCCTGGTCACTGAGACCCCTCCTCTTGCAGGAATGCGGGTTCATGTAGCTGGGTTCCCTGGCCACTGAGACCCCTCCTCTTGCAGGAATGCGGGTTCATGTAGCTGGGTTCCCTGGCCACTGAGACCCCTCCTCTTGCAGGAATGCGGGTCCATGTAGCTGGGTTCCCTGGCCACTGAGACCCCTCCTCTTGCAGGAATGCGGGTCCATGTAGCTGGGTTCCCTGGCCACTGAGACTCCTCCTCTTGCAGGAATGCGGGTCCATGTAGCTGGGTTCCCTGGCCACTGAGACTCCTCCTCTTGCAGGAATGCAGGTCCATGTAGCTGGGTTCCCTGGCCACTGAGACCCCTCCTCTTGCAGGAATGCGGGTCCATGTAGCTGAGTTCCCTGGCCACTGAGACCCCTCCTCTTGCAGGAATGCGGGGTCCATGTAGCTGGGTTCCCTGGCCACTGAGACCCCTCCTCTTGCAGGAATGCGGGGTCCATGTAGCTGGGTTCCCTGGCCACTGAGACTCCTCCTCTTGCAGGAAGGCGGGTCCATGTAGCTGGGTTCCCTGGCCACTGAGACTCCTCCTCTTGCAGGAATGCGGGTCCACGTAGCTGGGTTCCCTGGCCACTGAGACTCCACCTCTTGCAGGAATGCGGGTCCACATAGCTGGGTTCCCTGGCCACTGAGACTCCACCTCTTGCAGGAATGCGGGTCCATGTAGCTGGGTTCCCTGGCCACTGAGACTCCACCTCTTGCAGGAATGCGGGTCCATGTAGCTGGGTTCCCTGGCCACTGAGACTCCTCCTCTTGCAGGAATGCGGGTCCATGTAGCCACCTTTTAGACTTTAGGAAGGCTTCAATGTTTAGCTTCCGGGAAGCATCATCGGCCGGGTTTCGTTTGGAGTCCACGTATCTCCACTGAGTCTCATTTGACATGTCGTGAATAACTGCAATCCGATTAGCTACAAAAGTGTGGAATGGCTTGGTTTGATTGCAGATATATTCAAGTACTGGCTGTCTGTCCAAAAGATGGACTCTTGGAGGTTTAGCTGTAGCGCTGAGCATAACATCCGATCCATCCTTGCAGCTAGGGTGGCTGCTGTAAGCTCCAGTCTGGGTATAGTCATCTTGTTGAGAGGGGTTACTCTAGCCTTCCCCATCACTAAAGCAACATGAACTTCCTGTTGACACATCTGAGATAACTTGCAGTGTCGTATCCTTGCTCACTCGCGTCACTAAAGTGATGCCAGTGCATGGTTTCCACTTGGCCAAAATCTTCAGGTTTGAAGCATCTGCTAACCTGCAAGTGTTTTAATTGTTCCAACTCAGTCAGCTATTTTTCATATGGTTTGGAGAACTGACCAGGGATTGGTATATCCCATCCACACTTAGCCTGACAGGAGAACTGGTTCTGCCTTTAGTACGAAGGGGGCAGCAAGACCTGACGGGTCATATACTGAACTGACAGTAGAGAGCACAGCTCGTCGGGTAGGTAAGGGTCCTGTTTTTTATTGCAATTTGGAATCCAAATGTGTCGTCTTCAATATTCCAGTACATTCCAAGAGCCCTTTCCACAGGTAGCGTCTCTCTATCCAGTTCCTTGATCTGTTTGGCTTTGTATTCATCAGGTATAGCAGCCAGGACAGCACGGCTATTGCTAATCCATGTTGTTAGTTTGAAGCCTCCTTTAGCACATAGTTCACTCAGATCCTCAGTGAGGAGAATAGCTTGCTCTTCTTTGGCAACAGGTTTCAGGCAGTCATCAACATAACAGTTTGATTTAATGGTGTCAACTGCAATTGCGTCACTTTGGCTCTTATTATCTTCTGCTGTCTTTTGGCAACATTGGCACAGCTTGGTGAGGAGATGGCACCAAACAAATGAACTTTCATTCGGTATTGCTCTAAACGTTGGCTTGGGTCACCATTTGGCCACCAGAGAACTCTCAACAAGTTTGTGTCTTTTTCGTGAACTCGAACTTGGTGGAACATCCCTTCAATATCTGCCATGATGGCAAACTGTTCCTGGCGAAACCTCAGCAGAACGCCAAGAAGTGAGTTGGTTAAGTCAGGTCCTTGTAAGAGTTCATTGTTGAGTGATGTTCCTTTGTATGAAGATGTACAATCAAATACTACTCTTAGTGTCTTTTTTCACCCCATGGTGGGGTGTACCACACCCCATGGTAGGATGTACCACACCCCATGGTGGGGTGTACCACACCCCATGGTGGGGTATGTACCACACCCCATGGTAGGATGTACCACACCCCATGGTGGGGTATGTACCACACCCCATGGTGGGGTATGTACCACACCGTGCCATCATTTGGATGAAGGTCCTTTGATGGCACCTTCTCCGCATAGCCTTTTGTGATTACATCTTCCATGAAAACCTTGTACTCTTCAGCATAAGCATCCTTCTTGAATTTCCTAGGAAGGTAATGTGCTCTTTGCTCAGCTATATGGTGATTATTGGGCATGATGACATCACTATTACAAAGTGGCAACGGTAGATAGTGATTATCCTTCAGTGTAGCTGCACTTGATCCCAGCTGCATGCATTTACTTTCTTCAGCTGACATTTTAAGTTTTCCCTCATATCCTCTCTCTGGGAAATCATGATACTGATTTACAAGAAGCTTTTCCAGTTGTTCCATTGAGATGCGGTTTACTGATGCCACTGGTCTTCCAAATATGTCCACAGCGGTAGTTGAACTAAGCGGTCCATTGACGACCCATCCGAAGAGAGTTCTTACAGCATAAGGACCATTACCTTGGCTATTCCATTGCCTTTGGGACATCTACTCCGATTAAGAGTTCCACATCCGCATCAATTTCTTGTAGTTGTATTTCCTTCAAGAAATGCCACCTGTTGAGAGAAAAAGGTTTCTCTTTGTCACTGGTATCTTTGTGTGTGTATGTCTTCTGCAGATCAATAAAGTTATTCCCAAATCACCCACTTGTAGTCCAGTTATTTCATAACTATCCACTGGTTTCTTTTGACCCATCGTTTGCAGGAGAACTGTAGTCTTCCGTCCTGTTGTGTTCAGCCGTCGCATCAGCTTTTCTGTGCAAAAGGTTGATGTGCTGCCAGGATCAAGAAAGGCACGTGTTTAGTTGTGCTGCCTTTGGAAACCTTTATGTGTACTGGTACTATTTGTGAAGAATAATCTTCTGGGATTCAATGCAGAGCCAATGTTGAAGAATGGAGACTGATAACTTTCATCAAACACGGAGATTTATTGAAGTATCGGCCGGAGAGGGCACACTCAGTTTCACACATGAACCATCTTCCACCGAGTGGCACTCTGAAGGTTACACAGAATATAATCCACAATATATTGAACAAAGGCGGATCTCAGACTTACGCGCCCTGTCTCTGCTAATTAGAAACAGATGTACCAAACTGCACTAAGACTCAGAGGACAGGATGCTCCCCCTTTCTCCACAAAGCCAGGCATCTGACCTCTGAGTTGACCCTAAGAATGGCATGATCATATTTCACAGATTGAGGGAACAACATTTTAACAAGAAACAGAAGTTCGCAGATAAGTTCCCAATTCGATACATGGGAACAGACAAGATTAAAATATTCTCTAACACTATTGACAGTTTGCAATCCTTTCCAGCCCCGATGTCCTCTTCTTTATCCAGAACGACAGGAGTTCCACCGACTGATCGTTTAGTCCAATTAGTCATGTGGTCGTTTATCGATGTGTAGAATGCTCGGGTGCCTTCCTTGGCAGTGTAGGCATGTACTCCTTTTCCTACACGCTCTGCTCACGTGTCCCCTGGTTAGACATCCAAAGCATATGCCTTTTTCCTTCAATAGTTGCACCTTCACATCACGTGGCTGCAGCTTTAACATTTCACATTCATTCAGCGAGTGCTTGCCTTTCTTGCAAATGGAACAATTACCATCCCACCTATTTGTAACCAGGCTTTCAGGTCGTTGATAGCTTTTTGGACTTGCAGTGTTACAGTTCCTCGTTTCTATTGCCATGGCAAAGCTACTACTTTGACCTCGTTGGTTGATTTGCCGTTTGGAGTAGGATGTAGTAGCTTTTGGGATGGCTCTCTGGGATGGCATAACATCATGAATATCACCAAAGAGGGGATCTTGCAGAATGCTGGCTTGCTTTTCTATAAACATAACAAGGTCAGAGAATGTGGCCCTTCTTTGGTTTCGTTCCAGAAGCTCGAATGCTGTATTTCTCCACTTTTCCTTCAGCTTGTATGGCAGTTTTGACACAATGAGCTTTAAGTAGATACAAGATCCAGTTCTTCCATGCTTTTTAGTTCCTTCATAGCGTTGCAGCATCCTCTCAGGTAAAGGGCATAGGCATGTACTGCTTTTCCATCATCAGGTTTAATCAGGCTCCAGTTGAGAGCTTTCTCCATGTAGGCATTTGCAATTTTCAATCCATCTCCAAAGTGAACTTTCAGAAGTCTTCGTGCCTCAGCGTAACCTCTCTCTGGTTCCATGTGAAAGCAGCTCCTCACCAGTTCCCTTGGTTGGCCACAAGTGTATTGTTCAAGGTAATAAAGTCTATCATCATCACAACTAGTTTTATTCTCAATGCCATGTTTAAATGCTCGCATGAATGTTTGGAAACTTAAAGGGTCACCATCACATACAGGTATTTGTCTGGAGGGAAGTGAGGATTGTTTCTGATGTAACATTAGTAAATCTGCAATATCATTTTGCCTCTGGATCACAGTTACCATGACTACTAGAGTCTGATTCCTCAGAACTTTCACTCCTTGGTGGCTCTGATGTTCTCGGGCTCAACAGTGGAGCTGGTTCAGAGGGGTCTAATGCAAGTGCAGGTACTTGAGCTCTGGGTTGGCTGTGAAGTGATGTTTTAGCAATGTGGCTGGTCAAATATTCATTCATTCATTCCATCTCTTTCCTGTAGAATGTCTTTCAGGGCCCACATAAAACTGTCAAACACCTTTAATTTGGCTTCAGATTCGGCTCCTCCAGTTCCATTCTCTCCAGTTCAGCTTGTAATCTGTTTTTCTTCATTTCCAATGCCTGTTTCTGTTTTCATGTGGACATCCGTGCTTGTAATGCAGCTTTCTCCGTGGCTACTTTAAGATGAGCTGAGGCGATTGAAGTTGCAGATTGTCTTGTTGGTTTTGAACATTTTGATGTCCTAGACTCATCGGATACATTGGAGATACTATCATGAGGATTAATAAGCATCTGAGGGTCTGGTGGAAAAGTGCTCCACGAAACCACTTCCTTTAGGAAATCCTCAAATGTTTCCATTTTGGGCTCAAACCAGTCCAACGTCTCATTTTCCTTTATGTCAGAAGGTAAGAGCACTTGGACAGCAGCATGAGCATCTTTCAATTCATCCAGAGTCACTTTTAATTGTTCCACACCTCGTAACACCCTTTCACTATTTCCACTATCAGCAAGCAGTGGTCTGAGTTCATTCAGTTTGCGAGTGCACTGAGAGTTTTTAACTCATTGTCTATTTTATCAGGTTCTTCAGCCATCGTGACATCATTTCCTTGTCCTTAGGATAAAACTTTATCAATTCTTTTGATCGTTCAATCCGCACTTTGTCACAAACATTTCTCTCTGCTCCATTCCGTTTCTTTTTATATTGGCAGGCATCCAACATATATCCACATCCCGATCATCTTTAATGTCTTTCTTCTGGCTTAAGAGTTCATCTCATTCCTAATATTAGTCCTTTACTCACTGTTCTTGATCGTCCTTTGTTTACTCGCGGCCCTCCACATGGCTCAACAGCTGATCGTTGCGCAATCCTTACGCTCTGTTCACGGAATATATTAAGATCTAAATTAATAAGAAAATAATACACTCATTGTCAACACAGAAAATGGCTCTAACAGGACTGCTACAAGAGGGAAGTCAGATCAGATTCTTCCAAGGAGTTGAATAATATCATCCAAATAATAACTAAAGCATATCAGGAAAGAAACATAAGAATCATTTCAGCATTATATCAAGGATTTAGCAAAACATGACAAACTCTCAACTAAATATATCAAGGTTAGATGGGAGGAAGAACTCCATATAGAAACACCAGATGAAGATTGGCATGATATGTGGAGGATCCATCATTCATCCCCCAGTTCACGTGGAAGAGTCTGATTGGTCTCTACATAACACCAAAGGCGAAGAGGAAACACATGCACAGTCCACAGAAGTGTTGGCGACAAAGCGGTTCTTATGATGCTGACCATATGTTTTCAAAGCAGGGCTTATTTTCTCAAACCACTAAACACAATTCACAAAACCATACACACAAAGTGCAAAACACCGCATATACACTGCAAATACTTAAAACGTGGATACCCTTAAACTTGTTGATGTTAAACACGGCCAAAACTAAAAACTATACAATACTAAGTTATTGTACTCGGCCAAAGACTCTACGAAATAAACTATACTAACTATGGATGGCATTAATTTGGCCTCCAGTGAGACTGTAAGGAATCTTGGTGTTATATTTGATCAGGATTTATCTTTTAACGCCCACATAAAATCAATTTCAAGGACCGCCTACTTCCATCTACGTAACATTGCAAAAATCAGGCATATCTTGCCTCAAAACGATGCAGAGAAACTAGTCCATGCATTTGTTACTTCAAGGCTGGATTATTGTAACTCTTTATTATGAGGGTGTACCAAGAAGTCAGTCAAGTGGCTTCAGCTGATTCAAAATGCTGCAGCTCGTGTACTAACCAGAGTTAGGAAAAGGGACCACATTACTCCTGTTCTGGCTGCCTTACACTGGCTCCCTATAGAACACAGGATAGAATTTAAAGTTCTTCTTCTCGCCTACAAAGCCCTTAATGGGCAGGCGCCATCTTACCTTAAAGAACTCATTATACCCTACTGTCCTACTAGGGCATTGCGTTCCAAGAATGCAGGGTTGTTGGTTGTTCCTAGAGTCCTCTAAAAGTACAATGGGAGCCAGAGCCTTTTCTTATCAAGCTCCACATTTGTGGAATCAGCTTCCAGTTTGTGTTCGGGCGGCAGACACCCTATCCGTTTTTAAGAGTGCGCTTAAGACCTTCCTTTTTGATAAAGCTTATAGTTAGGGCTGATTAGATTCAGCCCCTAGTTTTGCTGATATAGGCTTAGACTGTCAGGGGACACCTTACTTCTTCCTTCTGTCTGTCTGTACCAGAGTTCCCGTTAGAATACAATTCACAAAACCATACGAGTTACAATTCAGCGTTCGATATGAACAAGTATTTGATTTCTGCTTCCCCCCCTGATTCAACAGAGGTGAAAGGACTTCATTTTTATTTTAACAGAACACCAACAATGAAACACATGAGCCGCTGCAGAGTTGCCGTGAAGCCCTTAGTAGGCGGAGTCGGCCACTAACGGCTCGACAGTGACGTCAGAGTTCAACTCCCGCCTGTTCCAGCCTGCTCCAAATAAGGGCAAAGAGGCGGAGCCGAGGCGGGACCTGCTGCCACCGAGCTGGAAGTTCCAGAGCTAGCTGAAGCTACCAAGCTAAGCTAACATGCTCCCCATCTGCACACTGCCGTCGCATTTTACGTTTCTAAGGTAAGCGGACATGAAACTATTCAGCAAAACGAAAGTTATTGAGTTTTTAGCATAATACTTCAGAATCTTAAAACCCCTTAACGTTTGTATGCAATTGTGCTAAATTCAACACTGGAATCAAGCAAATATGAATATGTTTGCATGACATTAGTTATTTATATTTTGATATCACTTAATTACACGTTTAATACATTTAAGTCAAGCTAAGGTACATGTGATGGTAGCTAGTTAGTGCTCTTACCTGTGAGGCCTCCTCCAAACAGCATAATAACCAGACTGTATCATTAAAACTAAGTACCAGTTCTAGATCCTTGACTTTAGACAAACAGTTAAAAAGACAACATTTATTTAAAGACCAATCTTTATTTGAATGTGCCTCTTAACCTGAGATATTAGTTATACAGTAATAGTATTGACAATCTAAAAAAACTGAGCAACTCAACAGTCGACTTTATATTTCTTATTGTCTAAAGCATTTATTATTTTCATTTTCCCCCTCTCATATTCAGTGTGGACGGATTGAGACAGCGTGGTGTCCAGAGAGCTGCAGAGACTTCAGGGAGAAACCTCCGTGTGATGGACGGATTGAGACAGCGTGGTGTCCAGAGAGCTGCAGAGACTTCAGGGAGAAACCTCCGTGTGATGGACGGATTGAGACAGCGTGGTGTCCAGAGAGCAGCAGAGACTTCAGGGAGAAACCTCCGTGTGATGGACGGATTGAGACAGCGTGGTGTCCAGAGAACTGCAGAGACTTCAGGGAGAAACCTCCATGTGATGGACGGATTGAGACAGCGTGGTGTCCAGAGAGCTGCAGAGACTTCAGGGAGAAACCTCCGTGTGATGGACAGATTGAGACAGCATGGTGTCCAGAGAGCAGCAGAGACTTCAGGGAGAAACCTCCATGTGATGGACGTCCTGTCTGTTGGTTTGGAGAGGACTGAGGGTCTGATGGAGGAGGAGCCCATGCTGGGCACAGCTGATACCAACTGCACAGGCCTAGTCTGTCACTTTATTTGACTAAATGTGTTTACTTATACATTTAATAGGTTTACACCTTCTGTCCATATGTGCTTTTTATTTAAAACATTTGATGATGTTTTGGTTCACATTTCAGTAAATTGTATTTGCTCCTTTTGTCCATCATTCTTACTGAAAATGTTAGATTACACATTCACATCTGACTGAAGATTGGCCCCATTTATTTGTGACGTTGCAAACTCTGCGGTTCAAGGCACAGGTGATGTGAAGCTCATAAAGTGAGGCACATAGAAATAATCAGCTGATGGAGTGTAGATGTGTAAATAGCTGCATTCGATCAGCTGACTGTGTTTTCACAATAAAGTAGTTCTTAGTGAATGTCCTGTACTGGTCTTAAAATTTCATAGCATCAGCTTTTAATGTTCCTCTTGGATGTTCTTCTGGACCCTCAGAGAAGGAGAACATGTCGTGTCTTTCAGGCATGTCCTTTCCGAACAAAAATGACAGGAAACATAAAACATATTATTGCACAACAAGTGTGTTATTTATGAAAGCGGTGTGTTTGTGTGTTTAGGGGCTGTAGATATAATTATTTTGTAATTGTGATGAATGAACAGTATGAAGCGTCTAAGAGGGGGCTGGAAGTTATTTGGTTTACCTGTTGAACAATAAAACAGGATCCAAAAACCCTGGACACACGATAAAGGAAATGTTCAAGTTCGGCTCTGATCGTAACAACAATATTTTGTATTCGCGAACGGCCCGATGTTGTTATGATCAGAGCCGAACTTGAACATTTCCTTTATCGTGTGTCCAGGGTTTTTGGATCCTGTTTTATTGTTCAACAGGTAAACCAAATAACTTCCAGCCCCCTCTTAGACGGTAACACACTTATTTACTGCTCAACACACACACACGCCAAAGACCTCCATTGAGTTTTATCTGGGTCACGTCTCAAAAGATAACAATGTTCTTGGCATGACTTAGAGCAGTGGTTCCCAACCTTTTTTGTCTTGTGTACCCCCTGAGCCTTTTGTCATACCATGAGTACCCCCTCACTCATACGTGCTGATGATCCTTCACAAGTAAAACGTAACTGATTATTGAATGAAAATAACTTTATTTCATCTCCTTAATTTGAACATCTAATTCTCAGGCATTTTCTTAATTTTAATTTAAATCACTCAATAAAAATAAATAAAAATGAATATGTTGCCTTGAAAATAATAATATAATCAAATAAATACATATGAAATCAAAATAATCAACTTATCTTTGCTATATATATATATATATATATATATATATATATATATATATATATCTTGTAACATTTAGGCTTAAACCATGGAGCCCCTTTGAATAAGTCCCCTTTAAACAGGCATTTAAACTTTAATTCAGGAACAAAACACAATATCCAGAATCAGTATAGGCCTAGCAGTTTCTTTTCACCAGTCATTTACAACTTTTTAAGCACAGTTAGTGTATGTTTATAAAACGGACAAGTCAAATCAAGCAATCTGATGTTTCTTAGCCGTGATATAATGAGCGGATATCCAGGGAATAGTTGTTGTTACTTTTCACAAATCAGTATCCCTCCGCGTCTGAGAACCGTTATAAAATCCTAAACTAAACTTTATATAGTAAACTAACTAACTAACTAACTAACTAACTAACTAACTAACTAACTAACTAACTAACTAACTAAGCTTAAGATGGAAACATGTAAGGTTAATTCGACCTCCGGGGTGGGCTTACTATGGAGGAGTAGATTGAGAAGTTCCTATCTCCAGAAGAAAAAGCACCTAAACGACGACATCGCTATCTGTTATTGTTGTTGCATAGCAACCACCTCGCACTCTGTGCAGAGGCAACGGAGGGAGCATTTTATTTTATTCCCGGGCTGATTTTTAGTCCCAGTCCGCCACTGAACGTAGCTATTATGAAAGGTAGTTGTAAATCAAACAAGTGCAGTACATGCTATGTTATAAAGCCGTGGAGGGCGGGAGTTCATAAACCAAAGAGTAACCGCCCTTACGGGACGCTGTAATAAGTAAAGCGAACGCACCCGCAAGGACACCTGACCTCCTATTGGTTGAGGGATTTTGACAGGATTGTTGCACAAAAGTTTCGAGCGCGCACAGAATAAATCTGAGAGCAGAATAAATCTGTAAACAATATATCTGAGTGCAAGCGTACAGTTTGAGCAGAAGCAGAGCAACGTGCAAGCACTATTTGAGTGCGAGGACAGGGTTTGAGGGAAATAAATACATAAAGTATGCTCTCAAATGTAAATACCACGCTCTTGAATAAAGATAGGGAATAACCCCCATAGTTTATGTCCGACGCATCTTTGTAACGCACGAAGGACAGGAGCTGCGCTTCTCATCTGTCATGTCATCCAGCTGCAAAGCGAACTGACCGGTTAGTTTTATTTTGTTCACCACTTGTCCCAATTATATTAACAGATATATCATTGATCCGATGGGATACGGTGTTATTCGACAGGGGAACTTCCTTGAGTGCTTCGGCTGCTTTCTTGTCTATCATCATTTCGGCCAACGCAGTCGCTGCAGGGAGAATGAGCTCCTCAACAATAGAGTGAGTTTTTATTTATTTAGCCACAAGCAGGGACACGGCGTGAGATGCCTCGAGTGCTTTCATTCACACATTCGTGGCTTTCATCATTACTGTCTGGCTCGACTTAATTCCGACAGCTTTCGTCTGTAAAATTATTCCCTTTTATCGACACTTCCCGAGTGTTTGGTGCTCTGGTGTCTCTGTAAATGCGCTGGCTTCATCGCACTATTAGCCAGGACTTCACCGCAAAAGAAGCACTGAGGCTGCGGTGGGTCCGCAGAAGTATAAATGAATCCAAATAATATGTTTCACTGTACTGCCTTGGTTTCAGTTTGGCCTCTTTCTTACGTTTCTCGGCGGGCTCCTCTGAACCCTGGCCTGAACCCAGAGCAAGCGGACGTTTCAGTCATTTATCCATAGCGCAGACCTACCCGTATTTTTCTGGCTGCAGGTAAGCAGCTGTTTTCATTGTGGGATTTTGGCGCGGTTGTGCGTGCCACAGACTATTGTCTCCCTAGGGAAACTAATCGCGCACTATCATTTTTGACGGGATTATTTTTGTTTTTACTTGTCACCTTGGAATTCCACGTACCCCCTACAGTTCCCTCGCGTACCACTAGGGGTACGCGTACCCCCGGTTGGGAAACACTGACTTAGAGGAAGAGATGTGGATCAGGGGGAACAAACCAGATCAGCTTCCTCAATGTGCAGCCAAAGACTTAACAAGGGGACATTGGGACAGTGGAAACAGATTCTTCCTCAAAGTTCAGCCAAACACAGAGCGTTCTTAAAGGGTCACAACATTCTGGACCTTGTACATATTCATCGTCTATGGGCCCCTCCCCGCCACAACCTTTGCTATTCGTTCATGCGGGCGCTTCTCAAAGAGGCCCATTACTCAGGACTCAGGACGTTGATCCTCACTTTGTCTGAAAGTGAAGTGATGTATTGGAAGATGGTCAAAAAGTGAAACGATTCAAAAGAACAATATCTGCCTCTGAAAAGAAGTAACATTTTAAACGAGCATAACATGGAAATACTCAAGTAAAGTGTATACGTCAAAATAGTACTTAAGTACAATACCTGAGTAAATGTACTTTATTACTTTCCACCAATCCACCGAATGGAGATATGTTTATAAATCATCAGCAAGATCAATCAACTGATGTCCGTCCGTCCGTCCCCCACCCCAGGGTCTGAAACAAACTTAGTCTTTACTAAACCACCTCTCCAAGGGACTGTTTCGTTACTGCTTGACCAACACACCAGGTTGGAAGGAAATGCTTGCAAAGAAATACATATGAAATGGGTTTACTTGTTTTCACAAACTATTGTGAAACTTGTACGTTTCAAAGTGTTTTCAGGGAGCACATTGGAAAGCTTTCTTTACATCGCACAATACTAACCCACAGGTAAGATGTATTCAAACATAAAGTACGTTCATGCAGTAATGCATTCATTCTTCTTTACATGTTCTGATATATAGTGCTACAATTGAGTACTATTAAATGTGTGTGTCTGTGTGTGTGTACATGTGTTTCTTAAGGTCCTTATCAAACCTGTCCCCATGAGGAAGGGTGTATTATTGCGTGCTAATAGAACCGTCCTTCGGGCAGCAGAGCGGAAATGGTGGAAATCCAGACACCGTGACGACCTCCTAACCTATCAGGCTCTCCTCTCCTCTTTCTCTGCCTCCATCTCTCAGGCAAAGAGCACTTTCTTTCAAGATAAGATCCAATCTTCCTATTCCAATCCCAAAAAACTATTTTCCATCTTCTCCTCCCTCCTGGACCCTCCCAAAGCCCCTCCCCCCTCCTCACTTCTGTCAAGCGACTTTGTTAACCACTTCGAAAAAAAGGTTGATGATATTCGCTCTTCTTTTTCTGACTCACCTTTACTGACCGCTGGGTCACCAGACCCTCCTTTCAACCACTCACTAACCTCCTTTTCCCCTCTCTCTCCAAGTGAGGTTCTTACCCTCATTACCTCTGCCCGCCCTACCACCTGTCCTCTGGACCCCATCCCTTCAAACCTCCTTCAGACTATCGCTCCTGAAATTCTACCGTTTCTCACCCATTTCATTAACACTTCTCTAACTTCTGGTCACTTTCCAAACAGTCTCAAGGAGGCGAGAGTAAACCCTCTCCTAAAGAAACCCACTCTCAACCCGTCCGATGTTATAAACTACAGGCCTGTCTCTCTCCTCCCGTTCCTGTCTACAACACTTGAACGCGCTGTCTTTAAACAACTCTCCTGTTATCTCCACCAGAACAACCTCCTGGATCCGCACCAGTCTGGTTTCAAGGCAGGTCACTCCACAGAAACGGCCCTCCTTGCTGTCACTGAGGAACTGCACACTGCTAAAGCTGCATCCCTCTCCTCTGTCATCATCATGTTGGACCTGTCAGCTGCATTCGACACGGTGAACCATCAGATCCTCCTTCGCACTCTCCAAGAACTTGGAGTTTCAGGCTCTGCACTCTCCCTCCTCGCCTCATACCTCAAAGACCGTACCTACAGGGTAACTTGGAGAGGGTCTGAGTCTGACCCTTGTCAATTAACTACAGGGGTCCCTCAGGGCTCTGTTCTTGGTCCCCTCCTTTGACGTGATTCAAGATGGCGCCTGTGTCGGCCCGCCGCTCGCTCAGCTGTCTACCTTTAGCTTTCCTGTTTCTGTTTTATGTTTGTCAGAATGTCTCTGCTCTGCTCGTCTATGATCGCCAAGACCTCCTCCACCTCAGACCCTCACTGGAGTTGATACTGCTGCCCAAACTTACATCTGGCAACCATAAATCGTCCCCCCCCCCTCTTCTGTTGGATATACCCACCTACCTGCGCCGGTTGCCCTCCATCCCGCCTCGCCGAAAACGCTTCAGACGACGGGGAAAGCGTGGTGGTGCACTGGTCCATCTGAAGGCATACCTGACGGCTTCTTCTGGGACTTATCCACGTCTCAGATGTCATGGCCCTCCCGCTGCACGTCATGTGTGGAATCGGTGGATTCGCCCTGTTTTTCCGGAGCTGCGGACTCTGCTGGGCCCGCTGGCAGCCCCCCCTGCCCGACTGACTGCTCCCGGCCCACGCGGCGTTCAACACGCACTTCTCGTCAGCTGAGACGCACTCCACCGTCGGCAAGCCCGGAGCAAAAACTTTGTATGGCTTTGCTAAATGCTAGGTCGATAGCAAACAAAACGTTCCTGCTAAATGACTTCTTCACCTCCCGTGAGCTGGATTTTATGTTCCTGACGGAGACCTGGGTCCACGCTGGCGAGTATACACCGTTCTCTGAACTTCTTCCTCCTGATTGTACATTCTTCAGCTCCCCCCGTGCCACCGGCCATGGCGGGGGCATAGCTTCAGTGTTTAGAGCTAGCCTCCAATGCCGATTGCTTCACCCTGTAACTACCTATGCTAGCTTTGAGTTGCAGCTTTTTGAACTGAATCCGGCCTCGCCTATACTCTGCGCAGTTGTGTATCGTCCGCCAAAGCACAATAAGGATTTCATAAATGACTTTTCTGACTTTCTGTCCGGGATCATGGTGAAATATGATCGTGTTTTGATCTCCGGAGACTTCAATGTCCATGTGTGTTGTGAGTCCAAACCTCTGGTTAGGGACTTTTTAAATCTCCTTGATTCTTTTGGTCTCGTTCAGTCCGTGGCTGGCCCAACACACGAAAAAGGACACACTTTGGACTTAGTATTATCGTTTGGACTGTCTGTATCTGTGGATGAAATATGTGCAGCAACGCGTATCTCAGACCATTTACCGGTTCTGTTTACAACCTCCATCCCTTCCGCAGGAGTCGAGTCACGTGCCCCTGCGCGTCGTGTGCGTTCGATTAACCCCTTGACTGCCTCACAGTTCTCTGATGCTTTTAATGCTTCTCCGATCTGTAAATTAGATGTGAACTGTGCTTTTAATGCTGATGAGCTTATCTCCATGTTTGACTCTACATGCACACTAACACTGGATTCTGTTGCTCCTTTTACGCTTAGACGCACAAAAGTGCTCTCAGAGCCGTGGCTCAATGACTGTACTCGTGCTCTCAGACGCGCTTGCAGGCGTGCAGAGAGAAAATGGAAAAAGGATAAACTCCATGTCTCCCTAGAAATCCTTCGTGCTTCCCTGTCTGACTACCAGACGGCAGTCAAAGCAGCCAAAACAGAGCACATCTCTCTGTTAATCTCCAAAAACAGCCATAGACCTCAGGTTCTTTTTAATGTCCTCAACTCGATCATTAATCCCTGTGATGTTTCTTCTATTGTGCCATCGACTACTCTCTGTGATAAGTTTCTTAAATTTTTTATTGAAAAGGTATCTGCTCTTAGGCTAGCTCACACTAGTACTACCCCAGATCCTGCTCCCTTTCTGTGCCCTGCTGTCCTCGACCACTTTGAGCCTGTATCCTTCTCTTCTCTCTCGGATGTGGTCAAGCACCTGCGGCCGACAAACTGCACCTCAGATAGCATTCCCTCTCGCCTTCTCAGAGACGTTTTAGATTCAGTTGGAGCAAGTATTTTATTAATTGTAAACACCTCCCTTAGCTCAGGATGTGTCCCTGCTGCCTTCAAACATGCCGTGGTTAAGCCATTACTTAAAAAGAAACATCTCGACCCCTCCTTTCTCGAAAATTTTAGGCCCATTTCCCAGCTACCTTTTTTATCAAAAGCCCTGGAGAGAGTGGTCTACGCCCAGCTGCAGTCTTTTTTAACCACGCATGGAATCCACGAAAAGTTTCAGTCTGGCTTCAAACCCATGCACAGCACTGAAACAGCCCTTTTAAGAGTTTTTAATGATCTGCTCCTAGCCGCCGACTCAGGTAGCCCAGCTGTCTTGGTGCTGTTAGACCTGACAGCTGCTTTTGACACTGTGGACCATAGCATCCTGTTGTCACGGCTTGAACAGTCCGCTGGCATCACAGGCTCTGCCCTTGCATGGTTCAGGTCCTACCTGACAGACCGTAGCTTCGCTGTGCAGCTAGGTGCCTTCTCCTCTGCAAAAGCCCCTCTTACCTGTGGGGTTCCCCAAGGCTCGATTCTGGGCCCCATCCTTTTCTTACTGTACTTACTACCCCTAGGCTCAATTCTCACAAAACATAATATTCCCTTCCACTGCTACGCCGACGATGTACAGATATATCTCCCTCTCGAAGCAAGTGTCACACACTCATTACAACAGTTGATGGACTGCTTAACTGAGATAAAATCCTGGCTGAGCAAAAACTTTCTAAACCTCAACGAAAGCAAGACTGAGGTCATCTTTTTTGGACCCCAACCTCCAGCCTCCCAGGTTGATATTCTAGGCTCCCTCCAACAAAACATCCTCCCCTCAGTCACGAACCTTGGGGTGACCTTCTCCAGTACTTTTAAATTCGACAAGCAGGTCAGCAGCGTAGTCAAATCCTGCTTTTTTAAAATAAGACTTTTGGCCAAAACCAAGTCGTATTTATCTTTTAAAGACCTGGAAAGGGTTATTAACGCCTTTGTGACCTCGAGACTGGACTACTGCAACGCACTGTATATGGGTATGGACCAGGCATCAATTAAACGCCTGCAGCTAGTCCAGAACGCAGCTGCACGTTTGCTGACTGGCCAAAAAAAGCGTGACCACATCACCCCAATTCTGGCCTCACTGCACTGGCTTCCAGTTCGGTACAGAATTGATTTTAAAATCCTTTTATTTGTTTTTAAAGCACTAAATGGGCTGGCTCCGGCCTATATAGCTGAACTCCTCCAGCGCTACACCCCAGCCAGAGCTTTAAGGTCTGCTGACCATCTGCTGCTGGTAGTGCCCAAGACCAGGCTCAAAACCCGAGGGCACCGAGCCTTCGCAGCAGCTGGCCCCAGGCTCTGGAACACTCTGCCCCTCCACGTGAGGTCGGCCCAGACCCTAGGGGTTTTTAAATCCACACTTAAGACTCACTTCTTCTCTCAGGCCTTCTAGTCAGAGCGGAGCACGACTCCTGACTATTCCCTGTGTTTGTTTTATATCTGTTGTAAATGATTGTCTTTTATTGTGATTATAAGTGTTTTTAATGCATGTACAGCACTTTGGCTCGACCAAAAATCGCTTTTAAATGTGCTTTATAAATAAAACTTGATTTGATTTGATTTGATTTGATTTCTCTCTGTACACAAACTCGCTCGGATCGGTCATTAGCCCGCATGGTTTTTCTTACCACTGCTATGCTGACGACACCCAATTGATTCTGTCCTTTCCCCGCTCAGAGACCCAGGTCGTCGCACGCATCTCTGCTTGTCTAGCTGACATCTCTCAGTGGATGTCTGCTCATCACCTCAAGCTCAACCTTGACAAGACTGAACTGCTTTTCCTTCCGGGAAAGATTGTCCTACTCTTGACCTGACGATCAACATCGGCACCTCTGTTGTTTCCCCGACTCTGACCGCAAGGAATCTGGGTGTGACCCTAGATAACAACCTCTCCTTCACTGCAATCATCGCTGCTACAACTCGTTGCTGCAGATATACACTTTACAACATCAGGAGGATTCGTCCCCAGCTGACCCAGAAAGCCACCCAGGTTCTGGTCCAGGCTCTCGTCACCTCACGCCTAGACTATTGCAACTCCCTCCTGGCTGGTCTACCTGCATGTGCCATCCGACCTCTTCAGCTCATCCAGAATGCAGCGGCTCGTCTGGTCTTCAACCTTCCTAAATGTTCCCACACCACTCCGCTCCTTCGCTCCCTTCACTGGCTCCCGGTAACTGCTAGAATCCACTTCAAGACACTAGTACTTGCATACCATGCTGCGAATGGATCTGGCCCTTCCTACATCCAGGACATGGTTAAACTGTACACCCCAGCGCGTGCACTCCGCTCGGCATCAGCCAAACGACTCGCTGCACCCTCGCTGCGAGGTGGACCCAAGTTCCCATCAGCAAAAACACGTGGGTTTGCTATCCTGGCTCCAAGATGGTGGAATGAGCTCCCCATTGACATCAGGACGGCAGAAAGCCTGCACATCTTCCGGCGCAGACTGAAAACTCATCTCTTTAGATTCCACTTCGAGCGATAGAATTACTAACAAAGCACTTATATACTAACATAGGACTGGCTTATCTATAGCCAGCTGACAAAGCACTTATATACTAACATAGGACTGGCCTATCTATAGCCAGCTGAGTAGCACTTGAAATGTGTGGCTCTATGATACCTGTTGTACTTATATGATTCTGTTTTTCTTCTGGGCTGTGTCTTCCTGGTCGTATGTACTTATTGTAAGTCGCTTTGGACAAAAGCGTCTGCTAAATGCAATGTAATGTAATGTAATGTAATGTAATTAGGGAACACACCTACATGCCTTGCTTCCTTGAGCCACTCTACCTCAATGTGCTGCCAACATGCTGCAGAGGAAGATGATTGGTCTTGTAAGAAAATACCCAAAAAGAAAATCATACAGAAAACTAAACATTGATTATCTGAACATGTAAGGATTGATATTTAAGTATTACTCTGTGTGGAAACCACATTGTGTTGAAATATAAAATATAATTAATGATTTGTATAGCATAATAGTCTGAACGAAAAGAAGGAAAAGCTGCAGATAGATGAAAAAGTGCCCACATGAATGAACAGCGGTGGAATTCTTATTTACTTAAACAAACACACAATTCCTCTTGATCATTTGGGCTCATTGGGACAGTAATTCCTCTTGATCATTTGGGCTCATTGGGACAGTAATTCCTCTTGATCATTTGGGCTCATTGGGACAGTAATTCCTCTTGATCATTTGGGCTCATTGGGACAGTAATTCCTCTTGATCATTTGGGCTCATTGGGACAGTAATTCCCCTTGTCAACATTTTTGGCAGCACATTGAGGAAGAAGGGTGGAACAAGGAAGAACGTTTCAACATAAATAAGACAGGAAGGCAGAGAGGACACACTGCGAAGACCTCCTTCAGATCACTGCAGCAGAAACATGACCATGAAGGTGAGGACCCATTTCACATTTCACATACTCTGTTATAATTCATAGTCCTGCATGCAGCTAAATGACTAAAGTACAGTTGTGATTAACTTACTTATGACCTTTTATTATTATTACAAGTCTATTTACTGCTCAACACACACACACGCCAAAGACCTCCATTGAGTTTTATCTGGGTCACGTCTCAAAAGATAACAATGTTCTTGGCATGACTTAGAGGAAGAGATGTGGATCAGGGGGAACAAACCAGATCAGCTTCCTCAATGTGCAGCCAAAGACTTAACAAGGGGACATTGTGACAGTGGAAACAGATTCTTCCTCAAAGTTCAGCCAAACACAGAGCGTTCTTAAAGGGTCACAACATTCTGGACCTTGTACATATTCATCGTCTATGGGCCCCTCCCCGCCACAACCTTTGCTATTCGTTCATGCGGGCCCTTCTCAAAAGAGGCCCATTACTCAGGACTCAGGACGTTGATCCTCACTTTGTCTGAAAGTGAAGTGATGTATTGGAAGATGGTCAAAAAGTGAAACGATTCAAAAGAACAATATCTGCCTCTGAAAAGAAGTAACATTTTAAACGAGCATAACATGGAAATACTCAAGTAAAGTGTATACGTCAAAATAGTACTTAAGTACAATACCTGAGTAAATGTACTTTATTACTTTCCACCAATCCACCGAATGGAGATATGTTTATAAATCATCAGCAAGATCAAGATAAGATAAGATAAGATGAACCTTTATTAATCCCCGAGAGGAAATTCAGTTTGTACAAAGCAGTCAACTCAATCAACTGATGTCCGTCCGTCCGTCCCCCCGCCCCAGGGTCTCAAATCAAATCAAATCAAGTTTTATTATAGAGCACATTTAAAAACGATGTTTGGTCGAGCCAAAGTGCTGTACATGCAATAAAAAACACTTATAATCACAATAAAAGACAATAATTTACAACAGATATATAACAAACACAGGGAATAGTCAGGAGTCGTGCTCCGCTCTGACTAGAAGGCCTGAGAGAAGAAGTGAGTCTTTAGTGAGGATTTAAAAACCCCTAGGGTCTGGGCCGACCTCACGTGGAGGGGCAGAGTGTTCCAGAGCCTGGGGCCAGCTGCTGCGAAGGCTCGGTGCCCTCGGGTTTTGAGCCTGGTCTTGGGCACTACCAGCAGCAGATGGTCAGCAGACCTTAAAGCTCTGGCTGGGGTGTAGCGCTGGAGGAGTTCAGCTATATAGGCCGGAGCCAGCCCATTTAGTGCTTTAAAACAAATAAAAGGATTTTAAAATCAATTCTGAACCGAACTGGAAGCCAGTTAGTGAGGCCAGAATTGGGGTGATGTGGTCGCGCTTTTTGTGTCCAGTCAGCAAACGTGCAGCTGCATTTTGGACCAGCTGCAGGCGTTTAATTGACGCGTGGTCCATACCCACATACAGAGCGTTGCAATAGTCCAGCCTTGAGGTAACAAAGGCGTTGATGACCCTTTCCATGTCTTTAAAAGATAAATAGGACTTGGTTTTGGCCAATAGTCTTATTTTAAAAAAGCAGGATTTGACTACGCTGCTGACCTGCTTATCGAATTTAAAAGTGTTCGTCAAGGTCACGCCAAGGTTCATGACCGAGGGGAGGATGTTTAGTTGGAGGGAGCCCAGAATATCAACCTGAGAGGCTGGAGGTTGTGGTCCAAAAAAGATGACCTCCGTCTTGCCCTCGTTAAGAGTCAGGAAGTTGTTGCTCAGCCAGGATTTGATCTCCGTTAAGCAGTCCATCAGCTGCTGTAGTGACTGTTTGATGTTTGCTTTGAGCGGGAGATATATCTGGACGTCGTCAGCGTAGCAGTGGAAGGGAATATTGTGTTTTGTTAGAATAGAACCTAGGGGCAGTATGTACAGTAGGAACAGGATGGGGCCCAGAATCGAGCCTTGGGGGACCCCACAGGTAAGAGGGGCTTGGCAGAGGAGAAGGCACCTAGCTGCACTGAAAGCTACGGTCCTTAAGGTAGGACCTGAACCATGCGAGGGCAGAGCCTGTGATGCCAGCGGACTGTTCAAGCCGTGACAGCAGGATGCCATGGTCCACGGTGTCGAAGGCAGCTGTCAGGTCCAACAGCACCAAGACAGCTGGGCTACCTGAGTCGGCGGCTAGGAGCAGATCGTTAAAAACTCTTAAAAGGGCTGTTTCAGTGCTGTGCATGGGTTTGAAGGCCAGACTGAAACTTTTCATGGATGCCATGAAGGATTAAAAAAGACTGCAGCTGGCGTAGACTACGCGCTCCAGGGCTTTTGATAAAAACGGTAGCTGGAGATGGGCCTAAAATTTGCGGAGAGTGGAGGGGTCGAGACTTTTCTTTTTTAGTAGTGGCGTAACCACGGCATGTTTAAAGGCAGCTGGGGACACATCCTGAGGTAAGAGAAGTGTTTAAAAGTAATAAAATACTTGCTCCAACTGAATGAAAAACCTCTTTGAGAAGGCGTGAGGGAATGCTGTCAGAGGAGCAGTTTGTCGGCCGCAGGTGCTCCACTATGTCCGAGAGAGAAGAGAGGGAAATAGGCTCAAAGTGGTCGAGGACAGCAGGGCACAGAGAGGGAGCAGGATCGGGGGTTAGCACTAGTGTGAGCTAGCCTAAGAGCAGATATTTTTCCAATAAAAAATTTAAGAAACTTATCGCAGAGAGCAGGCGATGGCATAACAGAAGAAACATCACGGGGATTAATGATGGAGTTGAGGACATTAAAAAGAACCTGAGGTTTGTGGCTGTTTTTAGAGATGAACAGAGAAATGTGCTCTGTTTTGGCTGCTTTGACTGCCGTCTGGTAGTCAGACAGGGAAGCACGAAGGATTTCCAGGGAGACATGGAGTTTATCCTTTTTCCACTTTCTCTCAGCACGCCTGCAAGCGCGTCTGAGAGCACGAGTACAGTCATTGAGCCACGGTTCTGATAGAACTTTGTTGCGTCTAAGCGTAAAAAGGAGCAACAGAATCCAGTATTGGTGTGCATGTCAAGTCAAACATAGAGAGAAGCTCATCAGCATTAAAAGCACAGTCCACATCTAATTTACAGATAGGAGAAGCATTAAAAACATCAGAGAACTGTGAGGCAGTCAAGGGGTTAATCGAACGCAGACGACGCGCCGGGGCACGTGTTTCGACTCCTGCGGAAGGGATGGAGGTTGTAAACAGAACCGGCAAATGGTCTGAGATACGCGTTGCTGCACATATTTCATCCACAGATACAGACAGTCCAAACGACAATACCAAGTCCAAAGTGTGTCCTTTTTCGTGTGTTGGGCCAGCCACGGATCTGACGAGACCAAAAGAATCAAGGAGATTTAAAAAGTCCCTAACCAGAGGTTTGGACTCACAACACACATGGACATTGAAATCTCCGGAGATCAAAAACACGATCATAATTCACCATGATCCCGGACAGAAAGTCAGAAAAGTCATTTATGAAATCCTTATTGTGCTTTGGCGGACGATACACGACTGCGCAGAGTATAGGCGAGGCCGGATTCAGTTCAAAAAGCTGCAACTCAAAGCTAGCATAGCTAGTGACATGGTGTTTTGTAGCAATCGGCACTGGAGGCTAGCTCTAAACACCGAAGCTATGCCCCCGCCATGGCCGGTGGCACGGGGGGAGCTGAAGAATGTACAGTCAGGAGGAAGAAGATCAAAGAATGATGTGTACTCGCCAGCGTGTGCCCAGGTCTCCGTCAGGAACATGAAATCCAGTTCACGGGAGGTGAAGAAGTCGTTCAGCAGGAACGTTTTGTTAGCTATCGACCCCTAGCATTTAGCAAAGCCAGACGTAGTTTTTGCTCCGGGCTTGCCGACGGTGTAGTTCGTCTGAAACAAACTTAGTCTTTACTAAACCACCTCTCCAAGGGACTGTTTCGTTACTGCTTGACCAACACACCAGGTTGGAAGGAAATGCTTGCAAAGAAATACATATGCGATGGGTTTACTTGTTTTCACAAACTATTGTGAAACTTGTACGTTTCAAAGTGTTTTCAGGGAGCACATTGGAAAGCTTTCTTTACATCGCACAATACTAACCCACAGGTAAGATGTATTCAAACATAAAGTACGTTCATGCAGTAATGCATTCATTCTTCTTTACATGTTCTGATATATAGTGCTACAATTGAGTACTATTAAATGTGTGTGTCTGTGTGTGTGTACATGTGTTTCTTAAGGTCCTTATCAAACCTGTCCCCATGAGGAAGGGTGTATTAGGGAACACACCAACATGCCTTGCTTCCTTGAGCCACTCTACCTCAATGTGCTGCCAACATGCTGCAGAGGAAGATGATTGGTCTTGTAAGAAAATACCCAAAAAGAAAATCATACAGAAAACTAAACATTGATTATCTGAACATGTAAGGGATTGATATTTAAGTATTACTCTGTGTGGAAACCACATTGTGTTGAAATATAAAATATAATTAATGATTTGTATAGCATAATAGTCTGAACGAAAAGAAGGAAAAGCTGCAGATAGATGAAAAAGTGCCCACATGAATGAACAGCGGTGGAATTCTTATTTACTTAAACAAACACACAATTATCCCCTTATCAACATTTTTGGCAGCAGCCACCTTTGAGGAAGAAGGGTGGAACAAGGAAGAACGTTTCAACATAAATAAGACAGGAAGGCAGAGAGGACACACTGCGAAGACCTCCTTCAGATCACTGCAGCAGAAACATGACCATGAAGGTGAGGACCATTTCACATTTCAAATACTCTGTTATAATTTAAAGTCCTGCATTCAGCTAAATGACCTAAAGTACAGTTGTTGATTAACTTACTTTATAACCTTTTATTCATTGTATAGAAGAAGATAATTGTGATATTTTTTATATATCTGACAAAAAGTGTTTTTTTTCTAGTTCTGAGATTAAAGTCTAAACTTTGACTTTTTGAAAAGAAGAATCCCTTTTGGTCCGATGTGAAAAGATGTTTTACATGTGGCCCTGATCCTCTTCTGTATACTTGCTATACATATATATATATATATAATATGAGGATAAAATGTACTTTGTTATTTTACCTGTGTGGAAGAGCGTGAGAGCCACATGTGCAATTCGTTTTTAGATCTGACAAAAAGTAGGTTTTTTGTTCTGAGATTGAAGTCAGAATTTTGACTTTTTCCCCGAAATTTATTTTGTGTTCTAAGAATTCCGTTTTTAAAAGTAATCAGATTTTTCCCAGAATTCAGTTTTTTACTCAGGATTTCTCAGATTCAAGTCAGAACAACATGTCCTCTATCCAGCTGGTCTCAGTCGGCCTCGTCCTCCTGGCTCTGCTGTTGGACAGCGGCATGTCTCTCGTCCTCCACCTCCCAACAGACTGCAGCGACATCAAGAACAACGACGACACCAAACCCAGTGGAGTTTACCCCATCTACCCCATCAGTTCCACCTCTCCTGTCCAGGTACATCCTCTGAGAGACTTCATACAACACTATATCTTACTGATCAAATGGATAGGATGTGTTAATGAGAATGTGTGTGTGTGTGTGTGTGTGTGTGTGTGTGTGTGTGTGTGTGTGTGTGTGTGTGTGGTGTGTGTAGGTGTACTGTGACATGGACTCACTGGGCGGACGGTGGACGGTGAGTACCTTAACTCCAAAGCTAAATCTGGCCCCCAGTTATCTGTGAACTGAAACCTGGTCAGACAGCAGAGATGAAATATACGTACAGTATCTTTGTGCAGGATAAACAAAGTAAAGTATTTAGTCTAATCTATCAAATCTACAGTTTGATAAATCTATCCAGAGACTGTTGGGACACTTGAAGTGTGTTAGCTAAACCATGCTAGTCAGGTTAGCTCCTGGATGCGTTCAGTGAATGGCAGTGAGAAACCAGAGGCTCCACCTTAGATCTACTGTTGGCTCCTGTTCCCAGTAGAGGCTGGTTAAACTCTGTTATGCTCTTTTTCCATGGACTGGAAATGTCCATTATATTTGCTGAGAGATTTAGATTTAGTATTTCCCCCAGGTGTTCCAGAGGAGGGTGGACGGCTCCGTGAACTTCTACCGGCCCTGGGATCACTACAAGATGGGCTTTGGTAACGCTGTCGGAGAATACTGGCTCGGTGAGAGATGAAGACGAACCGGAGGTCCTGACTTGATCAAACTCTCAGTTTCCTAGCGTTCATGGTGTCTGTTTGTCTGCAGGTCTTGAGAATCTCTCCCACCTGACTCTGAGGAAGAGGCACGAGCTGCTGGTGGACATGGAGGACTTTGAAGGCGGTACAGTGTTCGCTCGGTACTCCTCGTTCTCCGTGGACCCCGAGGTCTCCGGGTTCACTTTGCATGTTTCTGGATTCACTGATGGAGGGGCAGGTGAGGAACGGCAGGAAGTGCTTGGTGTCTTTCTGATGTTCAGGAGACGCTCTCACACGTAGGACTGGCTTCAGACATCAGAGAGAGATAAGGGGTGGGTGGGTAACGACAGCAGATCAGGAACTGTGGCTATATGCCCATGACATTCTTCTGTATATCACACATCTGGAGGTATCCCTTCCTATATCTTTAACAATGAATGATCTGGGCTGTCCTTAGGCTGATGACTGATTGACAAAGAGAACATTACCCAAAGGGACCGTGCTGTAGTTCCTTTACAGCCTAATGTTGTTATATATATTCTGGAGATGCATTTCAACTTCAGAAATCATAAAGTGTTGTTAATATGTGGAGATTACTTTCTGCAATATTCCAAAATCACATGGAGAAATCCCATTGGACCAGGGGCATGCTGCCTTCAGGGACCAACACAGAGATACTTCATCAGTTGTATTATAATATTCTGATTATACACTTGTGTTTCTGCAGGAGACTCCCTGAGTCATCCAAACGGACATAACTTCTCCACCTTCGACAAAGACCAGGACTCTTGGTCTGATAACTGTGCCAAAGTATACCTGGGGGCGTTCTGGTACAACAAGTGTCACAACACAAATCCCAACGGGGTTTATCTTTGGGGGGCTGATGCCACTAATTATGCTAAAGGAAGTGAGTTGGCACCATTGGAAGGGTAATGGCTACTCCCTGAAATCCATCAGCATGAAGATCCGTCCTGTGCAGTAGTTCTGCAGGACAGCAACATGTCCTCAGCTGATATCGATCACATGTAATCACTTTAAGATGGAAACAGATCCACACAGTGTGATAATGTCTAGGTTTTAGAGTCAAACTGAATCACTATTTGCTTCATGCTGACAATAAATGAAAACAATTAAGCTGATGTGATGTCTCCTGGGTCTTTCTGTCTCTGTGTCCTCACACTTTCCTGTTCACGAAACACCGCCCTCTGCTGGCAACAGAGACGAACTACAGCTCCACCTTATTCATGGGAAAAACATTGTAACCTTCTGAACCTCAAGGGTCTTTCTCTGCAGTCTTCACCTTGTTCTTAGCCTGCTCGTGGGTGTTTCCACATTGCCTTAGTTTCTGTAGCTTCTTCTGTTTAGAGTGTAAGTCGTATTACTTTGCTTAGCATCACCAGCTCTATCAACCTTTGCTCTCCAAAGAAACCGTTTTTAAACATGTGAGTGAGTTGTTAAGTTGTATAACTTTCTCAGTAGAGAAACGTACTATTCAGATTACCTTTATGTAATTACTTTATCCAAACTACGTATATTTGAGAATGTAATACAAATACAAATGAAAGCTGCAAGCAGCGGTGAAGGGGCCTTCGCAAGGCATCGCACATTGGAGTACTTCCTGGATCCACGCACGCGCAGCACCGATTCACCTTCGTCACTAACCAATCCGTAACATTAACCCGATTCGTTAAATGCATGTGCACACATAAGCTACTTTTACATGTTACGTGTGAGACGCTTTCATCCAAAGCGACTCACATACTCAACACTGTCCCCACTCAATACTTACAAAAAACCCACAAAATAACCGTGTGATTTCACGCTGCTATGGACCGTCCGCACTAATGCACATTCTCAAAGATGTTGAAGTGACTGTTATTTTGTATTTATTGATTGTTGTGCTTTTATTTAGGTCTTAATGTGTGCATGTATAAATGTGTCTGTTGATTGTGTATAGGTGCATACATATTTGTTTTTGCATTCGGGATTGTGGGAAAGGGTATTTAACAGCCAATGAACAGCCAATGAACAGCCAATGAACTGCCAATAAACTGCCAATGAACAGCCAATGAACTGCCAATAAACTGCCAATGAACAGCCAATGAACTGCCAATAAACTGCCAATGAACAGCCAATGAACAGCCAGTGAACAGCCAATGAACAGCCAATGAACAGCCAATGAACAGCCAGTGAACAGCTCATGAACAGCCAATGAACAGCCAATGAACAGCCAATGAACAGCCAATGAACAGTCAATGAACTGCCAATGAACAGCCAATGAACAGTCAATGAACTGCCAATGAACAGCTAATGAACAGCCAATGAACAGCCAATGAACAGCCAATGAACAGCCAATGAACAGTCAATGAACAGCCAATGAACAGCCAATGAACAGCCAATGAACTGCCAATGAACAGCCAATGAACAGCCAATGAACAGCCAATGAACAGCCAATGAACAGCCAACTGAACCGAATCTCCCTGCGGATGTAGCTTACAGGCGAACACAGCGATGTCCTCTCACAGCACCATGGAAAAGTGAATGTAACCAGAGAGGAGTGATGATTGGTTAACGTGGCGTAACATTTCAGAGTAAGCCAATCAGAGACAGAGTTGGGCGGGTCTTGCCTTATGGGGAAAATACACAGACACGCAAACACTTGCTAACACACACACACACACACACACACACACACACACACACACCCACACACACACGGCAACGCTCACCACCAGCACACAGCGAGAGCAGCAGCGCATTTACAACTTGGAGATATAACCACTATTTTCAATTTGTGGGGATAAAGGACGCAACAAATATTACGGTCAAATGTAAACTGTGTGCAGACAGAAAGCAGTGTCCACATCGAATAACAGCAATGCCAATCTCCTGAAGCACTAACTAATGTACACGGGGCTATACAACTAGTCGCAAAGACCCCACCGTCTCCACCACCGGCAGTGACCCGGATGGAGCAACACCATCTAAACAGCCACATGTCACCCAGAGTCAACTAAACAGATTGATTGCCAGGTATGTTGTTGAGGACATGCTGCCCATCGCAACGGTCGGGTCTGTTGCCTTCAGAGAACTAGTCAACAACACAACAACTTGTATTTGTATTGTTATTATTTTTAAAGTAAAGTAACTAGTTACTTTTATAATGGAGTAACTAATAAAGTAACTAGTTACTTTTTTGAGAGCAGTAACTATAACTATTACTAGTTACTTTTTAAAAGTAACTTGCCCAACTGCCTACAACACACCTCTACATTATTGGGATTAAGTGGTGGAATAGATCAATTATACTTCAGTATATCTAACTAGTTGTTTCGTATTCCCTTAAGAGGCAAAGTATCAACGAAGCTGACATTATACACATCTAATATACAGACTGTTTAGCTTCTGGTGATCCGCAGCACGATGAGCTCAGTCTCTCAGTGTGTCATCAGGAATACACACACACACATCATTAAATGAGAGTTTTTAAATTCAATGATAGGTTAAGAATAAACATCTTAAAGTAAATAACAATAAACAATAGCCTTTAACCCTGTAAGGCCCCCGGTTGTAATTTTACAACATTACTTTAAGCTATCCAAAAAAGTCAGTAAATGTTTCTGTTGTTTTAAAAGACTACATTTACAAAGTCAACAGGTCCTTTGGTTCAGCCTCACGGTGCTATTGGGCAGTCCATGTGTTACAGGTCCTCTGGTTCAGCCTCATGGTGCTATTGGGCAGTCCATGTGTTACAGGTCCTCTGGTTCAGCCTCATGGTGCTATTGGGCAGTCCATGTGTTACAGGTCCTTTGGTTCAGCCTCACGGTGCTATTGGGCAGTCCATGTGTTACAGGTCCTCTGGTTCAGCCTCACGGTGCTATTGGGCAGTCCATGTGTTACAGGTCCTCTGGTTCAGCCTCACGGTGCTATTGGGCAGTCCATGTGTTACAGGTCCTTTGGTTCAGCCTCACGGTGCTATTGGGCAGTCCATGTGTTACAGGTCCTTTGGTTCAGCCTCACGGTGCTATTGGGCAGTCCATGTGTTACAGGTCCTTTGGTTCAGCCTCACGGTGCTATTGGTCAGTCCATGTGTTACAGGTCCTCTGGTTCAGCCTCACGGTGCTATTGGGCAGTCCATGTGTTACAGGTCCTCTGGTTCAGCCTCACGGTGCTATTGGGCAGTCCATGTGTTACAGGTCCTTTGGTTCAGCCTCACGGTGCTATTGGGCAGTCCATGTGTTACAGGTCCTCTGGTTCAGCCTCACGGTGCTATTGGGCAGTCCATGTGTTACAGGTCCTTTGGTTCAGCCTCACGATGCTATTGGGCAGTCCGTGTGTTTACAGGTCCTCTGGTTCAGCCTCACGATGCTATTGGGCAGTCCATGTGTTACAGGTCCTCTGGTTCAGCCTCACGGTGCTATTGGGCAGTCCATGTGTTACAGGTCCTCTGGTTCAGCCTCACGATGCTATTGGGCAGTCCATGTGTTACAGGTCCTCTGGTTCAGCCTCACGATGCTATTGGGCAGTCCATGTGTTACAGGTCCTTTGGTTCAGCCTCACGGTGCTATTGGGCAGTCCATGTGTTACAGGTCCTCTGGTTCAGCCTCACGTGCTATTGGGCAGTCCATGTGTTACAGGTCCTTGGTTCAGCCTCACGTGCTATTGGGCAGTCCATGTGTTACAGGTCCTTGGTTCAGCCTCACGGTGCTATTGGTCAGTCCATGTGTTACAGGTCCTTTCGGTTCAGCCTCACGTTGCTATTGGGCAGTCCATGTGTTTACAGGTCCTTTGGTTCAGCTCACGATGCTATTGGCCAGTCCATGGTTACAGGTCCTCTGGTTCAGCCTCACGGTGCTATTGGGCAGTCTATGTGTTACAGGTCCTCTGGTTCAGCCTCACGGTGCTATTGGGCAGTCCATGTGTTACAGGTCCTCTGGTTCAGCCTCACGATGCTATTGGTCAGTCCATGTGTTACAGGTCCTTTGGTTCAGCCTCACGGTGCTATTGGGCAGTCCATGTGTTACAGGTCCTCTGGTTCAGCCTCACGGTGCTATTGGTCAGTCCATGTGTTACAGGTCCTCTGGTTCAGCCTCACGGTTGCTATTGGGCTAGTCCATGTGTTACAGGTCCTCTGGTTTCAGCCTCACGATGCTATTGGGCAGTCCATGTGTTACAGGTCCTTTGGTTCAGCCTCACGGTTGCTATTGGGCAGTCCCTGTGTTACAGGTCCTCTGGTTCAGCCTCACGGGTGCTATTGGGCAGTCCATGGTTACAGGTCCTTTGGTTCAGCCTCACTGTGCTATTGGGCAGTCCAGTGTTACAGGTCCTTCTGTTCAGCCTCACGGTGCTATTCCATGTGTTACAGGTCCTTTGGTTCAGCTCACGGTGCTATTGGGCAGTCCATGTGTTACAGGTCCTTTGGTTCAGCCTCACGGTGCTATTGGGCAGTCCATGTGTTACAGGTCCTCTGGTTCAGCCTCACGGTGCTATTGGGCAGTCCATGTGTTACAGGTCCTCTGGTTCAGCCTCACGGTGCTATTGGGCAGTCCATGTGTTACAGGTCCTTTGGTTCAGCCTCACGGTGCTATTGGTCAGTCCATGTGTTACAGGTCCTTTTGGTTTCAGCCTCACGGTGCTATTGGGCAGTCCATGTGTTCCAGGTCCTCTGGTTCAGCCTCACGATGCTATTGGGCAGTCCATGTGTTACAGGTCCTTTGGTTCAGCCTCACGGTGCTATTGGGCTGTCCATGTGTTCCAGGTCCTCTGGTTCAGCCTCACGATGCTATTGGGCAGTCCATGTGTTACAGGTCCTCTGGTTCAGCCTCACGGTGCTATTGGGCAGTCCGTGTGTTACAGGTCCTTTGGTTCAGCCTCACGGTTGCTATTGGGCTGTCCATGTGTTCCAGGTCCTCTGGTTCAGCCTCACGGTGTGCTATTGGTCAGTCCATGTGTTCCAGGTCCTCTGGTTCAGCCTCACGATGCTATTGGGCAGTCCGTGTGTTACAGGTCCTTTTGGTTCAGCCTCCACGGTGCTTTGGGCAGTCCATGTGTTACAGGTCCTTTGGTTCAGCCTCACGGTGCTATTGGGCTGTCCATGTGTTACAGGTCCTTTGGTTCAGCCTCACGATGCCTATTGGGCAGTCCATGTGTTACAGGTCCTTGGCTTCAGCCTCACGGTTTGCTATTGGGCAGTCCATGTGTTACAGGTCCTCTGGTTCAGCCTCACGGTGCTATTGGGCAGTCCATGTGTTACAGGTCCTCTGGCCAATCACATCTATCCTGACAACAGATCTCAAGACTCATCTTTTCAGGTGGAAATGCCTTTCTAATAATAACTCTTTTCAATGGAACATTCTCAACACGAACGCATCAAATAGATATAACTTAAATATGTGGAAAATACTGTTTGAAATGTGTAATTGAAATTAGATGTTTTTGTTTATATATATATATATATATATAGACTGCGAATAATATATATATATATATATATATATATATATATATATATATATATATGTCTCCCTTGATATGGCGTGTAATTCAACACAATGCAGCTCACCTCCTTCAAAGTAAAAACCTCTGCATTTTCGATATAGATGAACACTACTTAGTGTCAGCTTAGTAAACAACATAACAATTATTATTTACAATGGACTACGCTTAGCTAACAGACTAATTTCCACCACTCAGACCACACCCACCTTTTCTCTTGAAATCCTGGGTGACATGCTGTCGCCCTTTAGTCCCTCTCTCTTTTCTTTCTCTCCTTTCTTTTTGAAAGCCTGACTCGTTGAGTTCAGACCTGGGTACTGCCAGTGGCCATTATATTTGCCCACCACGTAACCATGTTGTCACCATCAGGTACAGGGGAAGGGTGACGGTCAACATTGAACTTCACCACTTCCAGTGGCACGTCACACTCAGGTGGCACCAAGCGGCTCATCACCTCTGGCCCCTGAGAGCCGCTTCAGCAGTATGCCAGTTCTGAGTGTCCCTCTCACTAAGGGGTCCAACCACTAAGGGGTCCCTCTCATAAGGGGTCCAACGCAGACCGGGCTTATAGGGTCCCTGCTGTTCAGTGGCAGCTTGTTCTGCATGTAGGCTGATGTGGAGATGTATGCAGTCTTTACTGTGTGAGAAAACTGCAGCACAATCTGGAAACAATTATCAAAATAAAACATTGGAACTTAAATCATCGCCTCGTCTCATGTATCATTTTGCCATTTTTCATAAGATGTACTAACTGGATGCTGAGGATGTTCTGCTTTCAGGTTTTCAGCCAACGCTCCCAACATACAGCTCAATGAGAACTCCATTTCCACCAGCTTCTTTGGTGTGGTGTTGAGGATGCCTCAGCCGCGACAAAGCATGCCATGAAAACTGGTGACCACTTCAAGCTGCTTGTCATGTAGCTTGTGGACAAGGGGCTGCCCTGTGAATAATGATGGCATGTTAATCCAAAATACAACAATTATATTATCATACACAGACGTGACTTGGAGTTGAGGGCTATAATTAATGTGTCATTGTTCGGCTTTTAACGAGCTGAAGGTCCGTTCCCTATGCTATTCAAAACACTTATTCTCCATCCTGTATAACTCTCTTATCATATCCCATAGATCTCCGCATCCAAGCACGTATGGTAAGAAATCCGTACGTTCATTTCATAATACTTATTTTGTTTTGGGGGTTTCATCGGATCGGTTCAACCCTCCCGAATGATACTTCCTGCACAACGGGGCATAATCGCCAAATCACAATTACATTCATTTTGTATCTCGGCAATAAATATGTATTCTTACATCGAAACCATCTCTCCTGATTGAACTGAAGCTCAGGAGAGACCGTTCAACCAGGAAGTCCGTCTTTACTCTTCATTTACTATTTCCATGTAACTACTCTCTCTCTCCTCTCAATAAGTGATCAGGGGCGTCACTCTCCAGCTTAACCAATCACTTCGCTCTATTCCCAAGAGCCTATCATAGCGCTCTGCTAAACCCTTTAAATCTGCTCTCCCCCCCTCTGACAGCTGTCATTTCAGGTGACTCAACGCAACTCTCCTCCACCCCTTTTCAATCTCCTGTCCCTCTGAATCCACGGCCAAGCTAAGCCACTCCTCTTCAGACCCAACTATCCTTCACCACCACCAGTGTCTAGAACCCAGGGGGGTTTCATCGGATCGGTTCTGCCCTCCCGAATGATACTTCCTGCACAACGGGGGCCTAATCGCCAAAATCACCATTACATTCATTTTTGTATCTCTGCAATAAATATGTATTCTTACATCAAAACCATCTCTCCTGGTTGAACTGAGGACATATTGTTATCCTGTTTCTTTTAGTTTTTAACAATATGATTTGTTGATTACAGTGTTCTGAATATCTTATTGTGTGTCTACCATAGAAACCTCTGGAGGTAAGTATGTTGTTGATGTTTATATGCATACAGTTAACTCTTTTTTTAATAACAGTTTCAACTTTAGTGCAATGCCTTGTTTATTACTTGTTTCTGCATCTACAACTAAATATATAAGTACATCTAATCTCATCTAAATAAACATAAATAAAAAGTATTTTATTTCTGCTTCCAACCTGATTCAACGGAGGTGAAAGGACTTAAGAAATAATCCTAAAATTCCATCTGAACTCTGAATGAGCTGATTGTAATCTGCTGCAAAACACAAACAATAGGCAAGAATGTGAGTCTGTTTTCAAAGGCATTTTTCTTTTAGTTTGGTTTGATGATATAAACGGAACAGAATAAAACTAGAAACATCGTAACTATTCTCTATATTAAGTCATTGGTTCTTCTTTTTGACCGGAACAGACTGATAACTCAACAGGAACTATCAACAACATCCCAATGGAACTTCAAAGTCACAACATTTCATTAACCAAAATCAAGTGGTTATAGTATAAATCAGAAAAGTAGTGTGACAAAAACATTAAACATATTAAAAACTTCTGTTGATAAAGATGGAGTATATATGCAAGGATGTATGTGGAAATTCATATATGAATATTGTCAAACAGAGTATATACAACCAGACAGATTTTTCTCTTGTTGAATTATCGTAGGACTGATTAATTGTCCTCTTTTTTTGTTGCACATGCAGAGTCTCCAGGTTGTCCTCGTCTTGGTCTGTAAATGTCTCTCTGGATTGAGTTCCTGGCTGGCTCTGGTCTTCCCACAGTCCTCTCCATCAGCTTCTGTTTCCATGTGTTCAGCTGAGCTGCTGGCTGAGGCTCTGCCTCTCTTGTTCTCCTCACTTTGAGTTTGATGAAGCATGTGAGGACTGATGACCAACACACTTATGGCTTTTGACCTTATGACTCCAGGTGAATCTTTTGTCACAAATACTGCAGCTGTATGGTTTCTCTCCTGTGTGGATTCTAATGTGGCACTTAAACTTCCTTTCACCGCAAAAGGATTTCTTACAAATTGAGCAGATGTATGGTTTCTCTCCTGTGTGGATTCTCATGTGCAGATTTAAATATCCTTTCCATGCAAATGTTTTCTCACAGACTGAGCAGCTGAATGGTTTCTCTCCTGCACTACGTCTTGAATCACTGACAGGGTCTTGTTTATTTCTCTGAGAGTTTGAACCTGGTTCTCTGGTCTTCTTCCAATCAGCCCTGTCTTCAGTGTCAGGTTTAGAAGAGTCTCCAGGGTTGTCCTCAGTCTCTGGTTGTAAATGTTTCTCTGGATCTGAGTTCCTGGCTGGTTCTGGTCCTCCACAGTCCTCTCCATCAGCGTCTGTTTCCATGTGTTCAGCTGAGCTGCTGGCTGGAGGCTCTGCCTCTCTGTTCTCCTCACTTTGAGTTTGATGAAGCTGTGGGGACTGACGACCAACACATTTATGGGTTTTGACCAGATATGCTCTGTGTGAATCTTTTTGTCACAATCACTGCAGCTGTAATGGTTTCTCTCCTGTGTGGACTCTCATGTGTCTATTTAAATCTCCACTCTGTGTAAAATATTTCTTACAAAATGAGCAGCTGTATGGTTTCTCTCCTGTGTGGTTTCTCACGTGGTGCTTTAAACTTCTTCTATGTGAAAATATTTCTTGCAGACTGAGAAGCTGAACGGTTTCTCTCCTGTGTGGACTCTCATGTGTCTATTTAAATCTCCTCTCTGTGTAAAATATTTCTTGCAGGACTGAGCAGGCCTGAACGGTTTCTCTCCTGTGTGGACTCTCATGTGTCTATTTAAATCTCCTCTCTGTGTAAAATATTTCTTACAGACTGAGCAGCGGAACGGTTTCCCTCCTGCACTACGTCTTGAATCACTGACAGGGTCTTGTTTATTTCTCTGAGAGTTTGGACCTGGTTCTCTGTCTTCTTCCAATCAGCCCTGTCTTCAGTGTCAGGTTCAGAAGAGTCTCCAGGGTTGTCCTCAGTCTCTGGTTGTAAATGTCTCTCTGGATCTGAGCTCCTGGCTGGTTCTGGTCCTCCACAGTCCTCTCCATCAGCTTCTGTTTCCAGGTGTTCAGTTTGTCTTTGATGAAGCTGAGAAGACTGAGGTTTCTCTTCATCATCTTCACTCTTCACAGGGACAGGAGTGAATGTGGACTTGGTGATATCAGCCTCCTCCAGCCCTTGAAGCTGCTCTCCCTCCTGACTGCTCCAGAGTTCCTCCTGTTCCTCTTTAATGTGTGGGGGGGGCTCTGGGTCCTCCTGGTCCAGACTGGAGCTCCACTCCTGCTGCTCAGGGGGAACCTCTTCTTTAACCACCACCAGCTGCTGGACGTCTGCAGGAAACAGGAAACACTATTCACAACACAAAGTAAGGAATTCTGTGTTTGGTAGATTATTTCTTTGTCGTAACAATGCTTCTTGGCAATATATCTGATAACGTTGGAAAGCCTGTTTTCTTGCCGGAGGAGTGGCTGCTGTTTGGGCATTGGCAGAGGAGATTGGTCACATTTTTCATGGACGCACCACACATACTCAGTTATTGTTGTTACGAGTTAATAAAGAGAGACTGAATAAAGGGAGAACAGACCTGCTCTGTGGATCTGAAGCTGAGGCTGAACACAGCGTCCAGTAGCTTCCGGTGTCTCTCGTTCTCCTGTTTGAACGAGACAGTTCCTCCTCGTACTCTGCTATCGTTCTTTTCAACAGAACAAAGATGTCTTCAGCAGCCGCAGTGAGTCGCTGCTTCACCAACGAGAGCAGCACAACACTCATGTTTACTAAATCACCACTTCCTGTTGAACACGCTGTTTCTCTGAAGCTTCAGTCTCTGCTAAACACACTGTTTCTCTGAAGCTTCAGTCTCTGTTGAACACACTGTTTCTCTGAAGCTTCAGTCTCTGTTCAACACACTGTTTCTCTCTGAAGCTTCAGTCTCTGTTGAACACACTGTTTCTCTCTGAAGCTTCAGTCTCTGTTGAACACACTGTTTCTCTCTGAAGCTTCAGTCTCTGTTGAACACACTGTTTCTCTGAAGCTTCAGTCTCTGTTGAACACACTGTTTCTCTGAAGCTTCAGTCTCTGTTGAACACACTGTTTCTCTGAAGCTTCAGTCTCTGTTGAACACACTGTTTCTCTGAAGCTTCAGTCTCTGTTGAACACACTGTTTCTCTCTGAAGCTTCAGTCTCTGTTGAACACACTGTTTCTCTCTGAAGCTTCAGTCTCTGTTGAACACACTGTTTCTCTGAAGCTTCAGTCTCTGTTGAACACACTGTTTCTCTGAAGCTTCAGTCTCTGTTGAACACACTGTTTCTCTGAAGCTTCCTGAGCTGCTGTTCAGCTGGACATCAGGAAGCAGAGGTTTGGGAGGATGACGTCCCTGATGCTGTTTAGATTCCTCCAGCACCACAGGGGGTCCTGTGTGGATGGCAGCTCCTTCCTCAGCAGATCCAGTTCTCCAGAATTGTCCTAATCACAGAGAAACAAGAGGAAAAGAACAACATGTATTAATCTTATTAACAAATGGTGAATGCAAAAGGATGACCATGGACCATCCCCTAAGGATTATTTTAAATTCCGTACTGTTTGGGTTTTAAAAATATCTATATAAAAAAACATGTGCAAGTGTTTACAGACCACCCTTTGTAGCCATGCCTCATACATTTTTGTAACACTTTATATTAAGGTACACAAATGAACCATCAACTAGTTCATTAACACGCATATTAGCAGTTTATTGGCTCTTTGTTAGTCGTTATAAAACACTAATGCCTTATTCTACATATTCTACAAGTACTAAGCCGTTAGTTGAGAGTTTCCTCAATGACCCTCTAATTAGTGTTGATTCATTGCAAGTCAGGAAGTTGTAGTGCGTGAGTTCTGGTCTTAATATGCGCTGCTCAATACGGGCCTAATTAGGCAGCAGCGCCACAATAATAGTAACTCTCCCATAATAACACTTATATGATCTATTCTTATGTAATACGTGAAACTATAAGTGTTTAAAGTGAAGTCTTGTTCATAACCAATAAGCTAGTAGTTTGACTCTAATGGACCTGAACATGTTCCCTATTCTAAAGTTGCCTCCTCTTCACACTTTGTAAATACATGATAGCACACAACTACTGAAATTAAACTCAACAGTACATGAACAAAGCAGGCACACGTTGAAATATCTGTTTTACTAATTAACCACTGAAGAGAGGTTCAGACCCAAAGAGGTGTGAGAACACACATGCAGCCAGTTCTCTATGTGTGTCCTGTCTCAGTGTGAACAGGTTAAACAGCCAGCTCTCTCTCTGTGTGTTGTCCTGTTTCTCTGTGTTTCCTGTCTCGTGTGAACAGGTTTAAACAGCCAGCTCTCTCTCTGTGTGCTGTCCTCTCTCTCTGTGTGCTGTCCTGTCTCAGTGTGAACAGGTTAAACAGCCAGCTTCTCTCTCTTGTGCTGTCCTGTCTCAGTGTGAACAGGTTAACAGCCAGCTCTCTCTCTGTGTGCTGTCCTCTCTCTCTGTGTGCTGTCCTGTCTCAGTGTGAACAGGTTAAACAGCCAGCTCTCTCTCTCTGTGCTGTTCCTGTCTCAGTGTGAACAGGTTTTAACAGCCAGCTCTCTCTCTGTGTGCTGTCCTGTCTCTCTGTGTGCTGTCCTGTCTCAGTGTGAACAGGTTAAACAGCCAGCTCTCTCTCTATGTGTTGTCCTGTCTCAGTGTGAACAGGTTGAACAGCCAGCTCTCTCTCTCTGTGTTGTCCTGTCTCAGTGTGAACAGGTTAAACAGCCAGCTCTCTCTGAGAGCCGGGGAATGAGCCGCCATGCTCCTGTATTCACCTATGTGCAGTCCACTGACATTCAAACAGAGTGAAACTATACAAAAATAAGTCACAAGGCACTCAATGATCTCATACAAGTGTAACACACACAGATTAACACATAGGACCGCTAAGTGTAAACAACGTTAATATAGCTAATGCTAGCTGTGCAATACGCTTGTGTGTACAGGCCATGGATGTATAATAAGAACGGTCCAGGCTAGTATGGCTAATGCAAATGCTAGCGCGAATGCTAACGCGAATGCTAGTGCGAATGCTAACGCAAATGCTAGTGCGAATGCTAACGCATTTTCTCATTGTGTTTAAACCGTTTAAACATCTCCAAATGTCATCACATAAACACAATGCATGTTACTAATCCTTACAGTGTGAGGCTCACACTTACAGTCAGTGCTTTCTGACGGACTTGACCCTTTCACTCTTCAGGTTGCAAAGGGGAAATTAGTAGCATGAATGTCTACTGCCTGCTATTCAGTTCCCTTTCTCCTACTTCCTGTACCCGGTTTCCTGTCTAACCTTCAGTACACATTTTGCAAATATATAAATGTGCAAATATGAAACATACAGGTCAATATCACCTTGCTATTGGGAGCTGAACCGTCAATACCCCAAATGTCTTAGATATAAATACCTAATTTTGAATTATTTAGACACAATTAACACTTATAGGTTCATGTCTTGTTAATAAGTCTTATTATGGTAGAATTACTATTCTTTTGGTAGTACTGCCTTATTAGGCCCATATTGAGCAGAGCATATTAAGACCAGAACTCACGCACAACAACTTCCTGACTTGCAATAAATCAGCACTAATCAGAGGGTTATTGAGTTATTGTTCTACATCCAACATCCTTTACTTACATCACTTACAGCGCCCATCGTACAGGGCGAATGGAAAGTGTAACCGGGGTGACAAAGGCGTTACATTTACTTAGGTATGAATATTGTTACATCAAGGCCGAAAAGTAGGATGAGCACCAACGGTCAAAAATGTTTTTTCCCTCCCAGATCTGGCGCCCTAGGGCTGCTCAATTCAATCGTATTTTAAAAATCGTATTTTAAATCGCGATTACGACTTGCAACGAATACAACGTAATCAAAATAAACAATTTTTTTTTTTTTTGGTTTTTTTCGGTTGAATTATAAAGTTCAGGGTAATCAACTGTTAAAAACATATTGTTCACATTTTTTTTTCTCCAATAATGGATGTTTTCAAAGTCAATGAATAATCGCAATTACAATTATTGACCCAAATAATCGAGATTAAGATTTGTGCCATAATCGAGCAGCCCTACGCGACTTCCTATGTCGCCTATGCCAAAAACCGGCCCTGAATCCCTTCATGCCTTCACCACCAGTATCTAGACCCCAGGGGGGGGGGGTTTCATCGGTTCGGTTCCCCCCCCCCCCTCCCCTGAATGATTATAGAGAGAGGCGAAGTCCCGCCCATCTACTTCCGCCCCATGGGACCTTATTTGTATATAATAATGTATTGAAGTCGATGGAGAGAGAAATCTTTCGATCCCGTTTGAATTGTGCCATGAATTACACACATGATGTTTGTCAATCTTAAAAATCATTTCCATGTAAAAAAAGTCACAGTTTTTCATAAAACTGTTGAAATACAAAACTATGAAAAATACGCAACTAGAAAGACTACAAATCCCAGAGTCCCGGTCCCGCATGCTCGCTCTCACGGAGCCGACTCACTCCCCTTGTGTGTGCAGAGCTCTCAACGAGTGATTTTCCCCTCGTTCTGAGAGAAAGAAGTGAAATGTTTCAACGTGACGGCCGTCTTGGTGTGAGGTGCGAGATGGGAGATGTAGTTCATTGAGCGGTTTCACACAAAGAAAGTGTTACTTCACAGTTTGACGACACATTTTAAAAATGTTGATTTGCAAAATTATCTTTTAAATTGACAAACATCATGTGTGTAATTCGTGGCACAATTCAAACGGGATTGAGAGATAATCTTTCTCTCTCCATTGACTTCAATACATCATTTTTCTGAACTAAGGTCCCATGGAGCTCCCCCGGAAAGGAGGGACTTTGCCTCTCTATACCAGCACAACGGGGTCTCTGATTGAAAGTTAAACCCAATAGGCCTACGCACATTCATCAGTACTAAAGTAGGCTAAGTTAAACCCATACCTGCCAACCTACCGATTTGGCGGTAGTCTACCGCTTTTGACATGTTTCTACCGCCTACCGACTTCGCTGGCTTTCCCTACCGATTTTCAATCTTCCCAAACTATAACAAATAAAATGACACTACATGGGCCCTTTCTCATTTCATCAAATCCCCCTCCTCGACTCCTCGGTCCTCCGGTAGTGACCCGGAAATGAATTTCAGCGGAGCTCTAACCGAGGAAAAGAGGAGAGAGGAGGCTCTCTGGAGGAGCTATAACCGAGGAGAGAGGAGAGAGGAGAGAGGAGAGAGGAGGCTCTCTGGAGGAGCTCTAACGAGGAAAGAGGAGAGAGGAGAGGAGGAGGCTCTCTGGAGGAGCTCTAACCGAGGAAAGAGGAGAGAGGAGGCTCTCTGGAGGAGCTCTAACCGAGGAGAGAGGAGGACAGGAGAGAGGAGGACAGGTGGCTCTCGGAGGAGCTCTTAACCGAGGAAGAGGAAAGAGGAGAGAGGAGAGAGGAGGCTCTCTGGCGGAGCTCTAACGAGAGGAAGGAAAGAGGAGAGAGGCGGCTCTATGGAGGAGCTATAACCGAGGAGAGAGGAGAGAGGAGGCTATCTGGAGGAGCTCTAACCGAGGAGAGAGGAGAGAGGAGGCTCTCTGGAGGAGCTGTAACCGAGGAAAGAGGAGAGAGGAGGCTCTCTGGAGGAGCTGTAACCGAGGAGAGAGGAGAGGAGGCTCTCTGGAGGAGCTGTAACCGAGGAGAAGGAGAGAGAGGAGAGAGGAGGCTCTCTGGAGGAGCTGTGAAAGAGGAGAGAGGAGGCTCTCTGGAGGAGCTCTAACCAAGGAGAGAGGAGGCTCTCTGGAGGAGCATAACCGAGGAGAGAGGAAGAGAGGAGGCTCTCTGGAGGAGCTCTAACCGAGGAAAGAGGAGAGAGGGAGGCTCTCTGGAGGAGCTATACCGAGGAAAGAGGAGAGAGGAGGCTCTCTGGAGGAGCTCTAACCGAGAGAGAGGAGAGAGGGCGGCTCTTGGAGGAGCTTCTAACCGAGGATGAGAGGACGAGAGAGAGAGGAGGCTCTCTGGAGGAGCTCTAACCGAGGACAAGAGGAGAGAGGAGGCTCTCTGGAGGCAGCTCTAACCCCAAGGAGAGAGGTAGGCATCTCTGGAGAGCTATAACCGAGGGAGAGAGGAGAGAGAGGCTCTCTGGCGGAGCTATAACCGAGGAGAGAGGACGGAGAGGCGGCTCTCTGGTAGGAGCTCTAACCGAGAAGGAAGGAAGGAAGAGAGAGGAGGCTCTCTGGAAGAGCTCTAACCGAGGAGGAGAGAGAGAGGGAAGGAGGGCTCTCTGGAGGAGCTCTAACCGAGGAGCTAGAGAGGAGAGAGGAGGGCTCTCTGGAGGAGAGCTCTAACCGAGGAAAGAGGAGAGAGGAGGCTCTCTGGAGGAGCTCTAACCGAGGATACACCGATGGGTCCTCCTCGGCTCCTTCGTGGATGCATTTCCGGGAACAGAGATGTTTCAAAGAGTGGTGACGCACAGCCGGACTTATCTCAGCCAATCACAGCTCTGCATGCATCCCCTGGATATTATTTTAGTAACTGCTCTCATCGTGACGCGAAATGAGAACAGCTGTGAGGTCTGTGCAGAAAGCAGAGCAGTGTGTGTGATATATATCACTCAGTAGAACAGCTGAGAGGTCCGTGCAGAAAGCAGAGCAGTGTGTGTGATATATATCACTCAGTAGAACAGCTGAGAGGTCCGTGCAGAAAGCAGAGCAGTGTGTGTGATATATATCACTCAGTAGAACAGCTGAGAGGTCCGTGCAGAAAGCAGAGCAGTGTGTGTGATATATATCACTCAGTAGAACAGCTGAGAGGTCCGTGCAGAAAGCAGAGCAGTGTGTGTGATATATATCACTCAGTAGAACAGCTGAGAGGTCCGTGCAGAAAGCAGAGCAGTGTGTGTGATATATATCACTCAGTAGAACAGCTGAGAGGTCCGTGCAGAAAGCAGAGCAGTGTGTGTGATATATATCACTCAGTAGAACAGCTGAGAGGTCCGTGCAGAAAGCAGAGCAGTGTGTGTGATATATATCACTCAGTAGAACAGCCTACTCTCTCTGCTGTAGTTCAGTAGATCTCTACAAACAAAGAGTCCAGATGTTTCTAAGACCATTTAGTGCTTCACAAAATAAAATACACAACGGCTGTTAGGCTGTAAGTGCGTGTGTGTGGTACAGTGTGTGTGTGTGTGCGTGTGTGTGTGGTACAGTGTGTGTGTGTGTATGTTGTACAGTGTGTGTGTGGTACCGTGTGTAGGTGTGTGTGTGGTTACAGTGTGTAGGTGTGTGTGTTGTACAGTGTGCGTGTGTGTTGTACAGTGCTGTGTGTGTGTGGTACAGTGTGTGTGTGGTACAGTGTGTAGGTGTGTGTGTGGTACAGTGTGTAGGTGTGTGTGTTGTACAGTGTGTAGGTGTGTGTGTGTTGTACAGTGCGTGTGTGTTGTACAGTGTGTGTGTGTGTTGTACAGTGTGTATGTGGTATAGTGTGTAGGTGTGTGTGTGGTACAGTGTGTGGTACAGTGTGCGTGTGTGTATGTTGTACAGTGTGTGTGTGGTACAGTGTGTATGTGGTACAGTGTGTAGGTGTGTGTGTTGTACAGTGTGTGTGTGTGTGTGGTGTGTGTCCTCATCTGTAGCTGTATTGTCTCATGACACCGCTCTGTGAATGAATCAAAGTATAGAAGTGGTCATGAACACACCTGTCCGTCAGACAGAGGGCTGCTGCCTCCTGTCATCATTAACGGACGTCGCTTTAAAATGACCGCTCAGAGGAGAGGAGTTCTCATTTCTCTAACGCCTGCTGCCTCCCCTCCTCTCTCCTCGGTTCCCCTCCTCAGTCCTCCGCTCGCATCTCCTGTGGGCGGGACTAAGTCTCGAGGCTAGGAGTCGAGGAGGGGCGTCGAGGAGGGAGTTAGAGAAATGAGAAAGGGCCAAAGACGCTGGACTCGACTTTTGGCGGACACCGATTGCAGCGTGTCTGTGATCCCGTCATACAAACAGTCCTCTGTGGTTCTGAAAGAGAAACAACGTGCAGACCGGGGGTAACCGGGGGTAACGCTGCCTTTCCTCTGCACCCCCGGGGCTGATGGGTAATCACTCCCAAATGAAGGGAACAGAGACGAGGCATTTGAGTCCTGCAGGATTTCCCCGTTAATATCAGTGTCTCGAAAACACATGTTGGCGACTGCAAGACATCCAGCGTTTGGTCTTTTCCTGAAGCATCCTTCCCCTCCAGTGTCTCAACTGGAAGAGGACCACGCACACACACACACACACACACACACACACACACACACACACACACACAATGTGAGATTTGGGGATATTTATCTCCCATTCTTTCACTTTTTCTGACATTTCAACACCAACCATGTCGTTAATGTCTCTGTTTAGTGAACTACAGCAGTCTGAAAGCCTGTGCATTATTTATATCACATTTTATCAGCAGACAAAAGCAGGAAAATACTTTTTTAATGCAGTATTTTCTGATTTATGGCGCAACAGATATTTCGCTCTGTGCAAACCTTTGACTCTAATATGTCAACAACATGAAACACGAATATGAACCTGGCTTTATCCAATGTTCACACAAGAGTTCTACATCCTGTCACATCCTTCATCTGTCTCAACTGAAAGAGGACCAGAAGCACATTAACATATAATAAGGAGACTTTGGGATATTTATCTCCCGCTCTTTCACAGACCAGACATGTCGTTGATGTCACTGTTTACCAAACTACCACTTTCTCTACTTTTAAATCCCATCTTAAAACCCACCTCTTCTCCTTAGCATTCAGAAACAAGTAGATGTTGCTTTTATTTGCTTTCAGCACGTTGGTCTGAAGGTTTTAAAGTGCTAATGTAGTGCCAGGAGATATGGGAGTCGGAGGCGGTGCATCGAAGGTGCAAAAAGGGTACTTTAATGAGGAGGTGTTGTCGGGTCGCAGCCCGGGACAACAAGAGAGAGAGTCAGAAGGGCACACAACATATAAAGCAAACACACAACATGTCCGTGTGGGAACAATACCCCCAACCCGTAGTTCCATGTGTGGATTATGTCCCCAGTGGATAATAGGTGGTCACCACACAAGCCCCCCCAGAATTCAAACATGGAAAGAAAAATATATCCCCACGTCCGTGGAGGAAGCACCACAGGGGCCGAGGAGGGTGGGGCCGGGCCATGGAACGGCCGCAGGAGAGGGTAGGGGCTTTAACGAGGGCGAGGGCATCCTCACCGGGGGTGGAAGACGGGCCGGAACGGGGCCGCAGTAGGCGTCGTAAGGGGGCCGCAGTGCTGCGACGTGGGGACGGCGTGAATATCCCGGTGGTCCCCAGCAGGGAGGAGCGCTGCCCGGCCGCAGGCGAGGGCACAACGGCAGCGGGCACAAAGTCCTCGGGGGGAAAGAGCCGGGTCCCCGGGGGGCAGGAGCAGCATCCCCGGGAGGAAAGAGCCGTGGACAGGGGAGAGGCCAGGCAGGGTCCCGGAGCGCGCCACCAAACGGGCCGATGAAGGCATGGGGACGTCCGAAACCGCCGAGGCGAGACGGGGTCCAGGAGTGCACCACCCAGGCGTCGATGAGCGTGAGTGGCGTCTGGAGCCGCCGTCGAGGTGGTGAAACAGGTGAGAGTGTCCACACGAGGTCGATCAGACATGGTCGAACCTCCTCTCAGGCACCAGAAGAAGCTCAAAAAGGGCCGTACTGTCCACGGTCAAAAACAGGTGGGCGAAATAGTGAGAGGATTCACACGAGGCCAACCAGACATGGTCAAACCTCCTCTCAGGCACCAGAAAAAAAAAGGTCGATAGCCGTTAGCAGCTAGCCGTTAGCAGCTAGCCGTTAGCTGAGGCCGTTAGCTGGCAGCCATCGGTAGCTGCTAGCCGTCGTTAGCCCCACGTGGATAGCTGCTAGTCGTGGTTAGCTAGCGCCGCTGGGACGTGCAGCCGCACGCCCCGGAAGAAACAGCCCCATGAGGTAGCCATGGGGTTGCTGGTCGACCCAGCAGGTCGTGCATCGTCCCCCCGATGCGGGAAGGGCGAGCAACGTCTCCAGCCTTCTGCGGAGCACGCACCGAGCCTCAGTCCGCGTGCCGGTGGCAGCCACGGACGTCTCCAAAAAATCCCCGGCATTTCGAGAAAGGAACCTGAGTTCCTTTTGCCGTGTTCGGCTTCGTCCCGGAAACTTCCCCAGACGTGTCAGAGTCACCAGTGTAGTGCCAGGGTGATATGGGAGTCGGAGGCGGTGCATCGAAGGTGCAAAAAAGGGTACTTTAATGAGGAGGTGTTGTCGGGTCGCAGCCCGGGACAACAAGAGAGAGAGTCAGAAGGGCACACAACATATAAAGCAAACACACAACATGTCCGTGTGGGAACAATACCCCCAACCCGTAGTTCCATGTGTGGATTATGTCCCCAGTGGATAATAGGTGGTCACCACACTAAATAAATATAGTTGGATTGGATTTTCTGAAATTGAATAAAATGATGCAATATATGTTAAATACATGGTTTATGTATTTAATGACTGGGTTCCACTTCTTCTGATTACCTCATTTGGACGTGCACATTTGCCGCGCGCAAACCTACCTCTTTTGGATTTGGAAAGGTTGGCATGTATTTAAACCCGATACTCACATGTATCAGTTACTCCTGCTTTCTCTCTGAGACCGGACCGACATTTTGTCTGTTTCCTCGTCACCGGCGCGCATTGCATCCTGGGATACGGTGGGCTGCGAGGAAGAGGACTCTTCAAATCCGGGAAGAGAAGAAGGCCGCATTCCAACCCGCCCCTCCCCCTCTCTCCTGCCTGTCCGCAGAATCAGAAGTCCTCTATTGGTCCCACAGAGGGACATTAACATGGTTACAGCAGCAGTGGAGATAGATGCTGCTCCCAGACCGTAGTGGAGGAATACAGGGGAGGACTCTCTGCAGTCTTCCCGGACTGAAGCACCAGGCTTCGGCTTCAATAACCCACTCTGAAATGAGGCAGACAGGCAGGCTGTTCCTTGGGAGGCCGCTGTGTTTCCTCAGGACTTTGTTACACAGCTAACTGGAGACAGACTGATCACTGCTGCTACTCCCGCTCCCTTCCGGACACACACTACGCTCGCTCACTCTCTACACATGCACGCGCAACACCTCCCTCTCTCTCTTAAAGGGATAGGCGACCCCACTCTGCATCACCCTGCTGTTATAAGATAGATAGATAGATAGATAGATAGATAGATAGATAGATAGATAGATAGATAGATAGACACCTAGATCACAATATTTTACTGACAAAACAGGAACGGTATGGCATCAGAGGGGTGGGATAAGACTGGGTGTGAGATTATGTAAGCAACAGACAACAATTTGTTGAAATTGGTGAACATAAATCAGAATATATAAACATAACTTGTGGAGTACCTCAGGGTTCTGTGTTGGGTCCAAAGCTGTTCATAATATACATCCACAACATTTGCAGAGTATCAAATATATTGAAATCTATTTTATTTGCAGATGACACTATTATTTTTTGTTCCGGTGACAATTTGAAAGAGCCAGTAGGGACTGGTCGTTAGGGGCACAGCCCCACCTAGTGTCAGCAGAAAGCATTAAAAATAATGATTACAAAAAAATGCTAAAAACAAAATATATATATATAAAACATATTTTAAGATCATGTTTAATCATCTGATTCGTCTCATTGCTGTTTTAGTCTGTGTTCTTTTCATTAGTGTCTACAGTGTGTGCCTATTGGGCTGTTTAGAGCCATGTAGGACAAAACCCGATCCTGCCCCTCCCTCTCACTGTCTAAGTGAACGGTGACTGTAAAAACTACACTGCGCATGCTCAGAATATTTTCCTATTTAATGTGTGTGGCAAAAAAATAATGACCATAGGGGCATAGAGCTGCCATCCCCACCATACGTCATCTCACATCATTCAGAGCTGATTGGCTGTAAGTACGCGTGCCTCGAAAAGTATGGTGTGTGAAGAGGAGACGAGAGAGCTGCAGTGATGCGTCCTAAAACCCGGAAATAAGCTGCGCATGGGTTCCCTCCACAAAAAATGAGATTTCTCCATAGGATTTTAGAAAATAGCTCCAAATAAGATCTGTGGGAGACGTACCCGTTAGATAAATGCACGTTTTGTTCAGCTGGATAATATCCACATGTCTACCCTACTTTTATCATTTTCGAATCATAAATCTATCGATTCGATTTATGGTAAATGGACTGTACTTATATAGCGCTTTATCCAGTCTTTAAGACCCCTCAAAGCACTTTACATACTACATACTACATACATGTTGTTCACCCATTCACACCCATTCATACAGAGCAGTGTATGTTAGGACATGCACTAACATGCATACACATTCACGCACCGTTGGCCATGCCATCGGGAGCAACTCAGGGTTAAGTATCTTGCCCAAGGATACATCGACATGTTGACTGCATGGGCTGGGATCGAACCCACAACCTTCTGGTTGAAGGACTACCATACTCCCTCGCAGCCACAGTTGATTTATGATAGACTTTTGAGACTACAAGAAGATAAGGAGGACTTTTACAAAAAAGTAATAGAGATTTTTGTCCAGAAGGATAGGCAAATGGACTTCATCTTCAAGTCAAGGTAAGACCACCATTTTATTGAAAATGGGATCTTACTAAGAGAGAACAATTCAATATTTAAGGATCCACATTTAATCTTCCTGTTTTGTTGCACTGTAGTAGTTGTTACATTTACTGTTATTAAGTTATTGGGTGAGACACCTCTATTAGGCTTTACTTTAAATTGTCTTTGGGCAGAAGCACACACCGTTAATATTGGGTATTTTATAGGAGAGAGCACAGAGAAACATATAAAACTGCGACTCCGCCTCCTGGTTTCAACTCCAGTTTGTCATGGAGTCCACAAAGCCCTGAAATGTTTCCGAAATGAGATTTGCACCTTCCAAAGTAGGATGAATGCCGTCTCTCTTAATCAGACCAGGTTTTCCCCAGAAAGGCTGAAAGGCTGAAAGGACAGAAGGCTGTCCAGTTATTTACGAAGCCCACATTGTTTGCTGTGCACCACCAAGACAACCAGCGCTGAAATGATGACATGCGGCTATACATGTCATCATTGATCAGATTGGGGAGGGGACCAGAGAAGATTACGGTGTCCGACATTGTTTTAGCATAACTACACACCGACTCCACATTAAGTTTGGTGCATTCTGATTGGCGTAAACGAACATCATTACCACCAACGTGAATAAACAATCCTACTGTATTTACGTTTATTCTTAGCCAGCAGTTTAAGATGCGCCTCAACGTCGCCCGCTCTGGCCCCCGGGAATGCATGTGACTGTGGAGGCTTCGGTCTCTAAATTCACATGTCTCATAATAGAGCTACCAATGACCAGAGTTGGCTTCTCAGCGGGTGTCTCGCTGAGTGGAGAAAATCTGTTAGATAAGTGAACGGGTTGGTGGGGACCTTAAATTATGCCCCTTCTGAGCAGTCACCCAGTCTCCTAGCTGCTCGGGAGTTGGCCGGGGGACGGCTAGTAGGCCTACTTAGCTACCTCTTGCCGGTCTATACCGGCTAACATGGGTTTTAATGTAGCTGAGATACTTTCTAAAATGCGGAGCCGGGCTTCTATGGCTATGATTCCCGCCTCCAACCTAGCAGCTGTACTACATTTAACACACACAGGCTTATTGGTACCAGTAATGGAGGAAGGGAAATAGCCAAACATAAGACAGAGCAGGAAATAGCACCGGAGGGTGGGGAAAGAGCCATGGCTAGCTATCAAGCTAAAGTAGCTACCGTTAGCAAACCCGAAAAGAGTGTAGGCAACTGTGGAGTTACAGTCGCTAAGAGAAGGAGAGTTGTGAGTGCTTAAGCTGTAGTAACGTGTGATTACAACGTCAGGCAGTTGCCGTGATCAAGAGTTTTAAAACGATCGATTAAGTTAAGATAATAAGCCATTCAAAAGAGGCAACAACCGAAAGACAGAGAAGAACAACAGACTGCGTGAAATAAACAAACAACAAATAGCATGTGCGTTCCATTTTCACACTCGTCCATCGAAAATATGTTTCGTGCGGTACTGGAGCTATCAGCCATTGAGTGTTGCTTGTGGAAGACATTCTCAAGCAACCGTTTCGCTTCTCATGCACTGATTCGCGAGCTGAACAGCCAATCAGAGTGATTTCTTTGTCCGACTGCCTGTGGCCATGAAAAGGCCAAATAAGGCGTGTCACGGCCGACGGTGCGGGACACACCAAATTCAGTTTGGGCGACAGGGCACGCTTCGTCGTCCGACTAACGAAAACGGCCTGGTGTGTCAGGGCCTTAAGAGCTTATTGTACTCCTCTCTATACTGCCCCCTTGTGGGTCAAGTTTAAGAAGGCGAGCCTCGAGAAGCTCCAGGTTGCTTATATTGACTGTTTGTGTATACTGCTTAAAAAACCAAGGTGGTGCAGTGCAAGTGAAATGTTCTGTAACGCACGAGTCAACACGTTCCATGCTCTCTTGAGAAATCTAATGTACAAATTCATCTGTCGATTGAATGTTTCTCATAACTCTGTCATTATGCTGCTGTCAAATCTGTGTCTCAGTGCTGTACGATGACAGTCACCTCTGTGGAAACATTGGTATCACTGCCTTTTTAATTTATACTTGAATGTTGTATGTCTTGTAATAATGGACCAAGAGTCTCTTTAAATAAAGATGATGATGATGAATATAGTGATGTTCCATCAGTGTGATTTATTAACTCCTTTGTGCATGAATTACAACTAACAGGATATTTTCATCTTTATGCATTTTTTTAAACAGATTTTTAAGTAATATATGTTTAACAAACCAATGAACAAAATGATATATCATGCACAAACTATAAAATACGAAAGCCCATGCATATACAAGACAAGCAGCATGTAGTGAGCACTCTCTAATGTAGTGACCACAAAGCATGAAAGGGTTAACAACAACGTTGTAACAGAAAATAAATTGTAATTCTAAGCAAACTGTAAATAACACTGCAACGATACTATTTAGGAGTTTCAGGTGCTCAGCGATCTGTACGGCTTTGTGGCTTTAGCGATGCGCGTGTGACCCCGCGAGGCCTCCAGAGCTTTGGCTGATGGAGGCTTTTCATCTCTTGTGAGGATCGGTACTCATATTTTTATTTTATGTATCTTATTCTATTTAATTTGTTATCAATGGACTATATGTCACACAAAAAATCTTCCCTCAGGATAAGTATTTTAATGATTGATGTATCCTCTCTATTATATAGATTAGTCGTTCTCTTTAATTGAATGTTCCAGGTTGTATAGAGAACCGCAGTGACGCGTCGTAAAACCCGGAAGTAAACTTCTTCCGGTTCCTTCGTGAAAAAGATCGTTTCAACTGACTTGCACTGAAACTGCACTTTGAACACTTTAAATATATTAACATTTTAAACTGTATACCCCTGTTTAGATTAGATCATCTCCTGTCACATATCCCTGAAACTGGCCCTCCCGCTGTACTTCTCGGAGACTTCAACCTCCAGACGGGGAAGATAGACGAACTAACATCTCTGCTAACCGCCTTTGCTTTCTCACTGTCTCCATCCCCACCAACTCATAAAGCTGGCAATGTGCTTGATCTCATATTCTCAAGGAACTGCACTACTTCTAACCTCTCTGTTAACCCGCTCCACACATCCGATCACTTCTTCATTTCATTCTCTCTACCCCTTTCCAAACATAACAAAATAATCTCTTCTCATCCTGCACCTGTCCGCCGTAACCTTCGTTCCCTCTCCCCCTCTACCTTTGCCTCATCGGTGCTCTCAGCCCTCCCTTCCTCTGACTCGTTCCAACTCCTACCTCCAAACTCTGCTGCAGAAACTCTCCTCTCTACTCTCTCATCCTCTCTGGACTCTCTCTGTCCTCTCTGTACTCTCTCATCCTCTCTACTCTCTCATCCTCTCTGGACTCTCTCTGTCCTCTCTACTCTCTCATCCTCTCTGGGCTCTCTCTGTCCTCTCTGGACTCTCTCTGCTCTCTCTCTGGACTCTCTCTGTCCTCTCTGGACTCTCTCATCCTCTCTGGACTCTCTCTGTCCTCTCTACTCTCTCATCCTCTCTGGGCTCTCTCTGTCCTCTCTGGACTCTCTCATCCTCTCTGGACTCTCTCTGTCCTCTCTGGACTCTCTCATCCTCTCTCTACTCTCTCTGTCCTCTCTGGACTCTCTCATCCTCTCTGGACTCTCTCATCCTCTCTGGACTCTCTCTGTCCTCTCTACTCTCTCATCCTCTCTCTACTCTCTCTGTCCTCTCTGGACTCTCTCATCCTCTCTGGACTCTCTCATCCTCTCTGGACTCTCTCTGTCCTCTCTGGACTCTCTCATCCTCTCTGGACTCTCTCATCCTCTCTGGACTCTCTCTGTCCTCTCTGGACTCTCTCTGTCCTCTCTACTCTCTCATCCTCTCTGGACTCTCTCTGTCCTCTCACATCTCGGCAGGCTCGTCAGTCCCCCCCTGCTCCCTGGCTAAATGACGCACTGCGTGCTAATAGAACCGTCCTTCGGGCGGCAGAGCGGAAACGGTGGAAATCCAAACACCGTGACGACCTCCTAACCTATCAGGCTCTCCTCTCCTCTTTCTCTGCTTCCATCTCTCAGGCAAAGAGCACTTTCTTTCAAGATAAGATCCAATCTTCCTATTCCAATCCCAAAGAACTATTTTCCATCTTCTCCACCCTCTTGGACCCTCCCAAAGCCCCTCCCCCTCCTCCCTCTTGGACCCTCCCAAAGCCCCTTCCCCCTCCTCCCTTCAGTCAAGCGACTTTGTTAACCACTTTGAAAAAAAGGTTGATGATATTCGCTCTTCTTTCTCTGACTCACCTTTACTGACCGCTGGGTCACCAGACCCTCCTTCCACCCACACACTGACCTCCTTCTCCCCTCTCTCTCCAAGTGAGGTTCTTACCCTCATTACCTCTGCCCGCCCTACCACCTGTCCTCTGGACCCTAGGCTCAGCCTTGACAAAGCATGCCATGAAACTGGTGACCACTTCAAGCTGCTTGTCATGTAGCTTGTGGACAAGGGGCTGCCCTGTGAATAATGATGGCATGTTAATCCAAAATACAACAATTCTATTATCATACACAGACGTGACTTGGAGTTGAGGGTCAGTCCTGACTCCTATCTTCGTCATACAAGGACAGGTTGATTATTCACTTCATGTGAACACACCTGGAACACCAGAACATACTCCTTCAAGATGGGGAGGACGCCAAGGTGAACACTCAGATGAAGGTTTGTGTTAAGGCTCTCGAACCAGATCTTCTTTACCACCCTCTCTTTTCGGTCTTTCCCAACTTCCGTCATTCCTGGAAGAAATGTAATTAAAAAAGGGTTTTGGGCTACATAGTATACTGTGTTTCCCAACAAAGAGAAACACAAGAGGAATGATCAGATAACATGTTGTCGGTGGAACTGATCACAACATATTAGGTCCATTTCAAGGCTTTTACCTTTTTCTCTGAGGTCCTGGTGAAAGAACTGGATCCTGGCCTTTGCCCGCTCACCAACTCCATGGTCCTTGTAAATCTCCTCTAGGAGATCCATGTAGAGGTTCTGTTCTGCACGATGGAGGAACCCAAAATACAGTACCTTGTATGCAGGCAACATTCGGCGAGTGCTGATGCCCACATGGTACGCTGAAAGCCACCGATGAGCCGTAACCTCTGTAAGGGTCGGTGCCTGGAATGCTCATGAACTCACAATCAGATCATTCACCTGAAAACAGAACATGGGCTGACACTTATTAGGCCTAGGTCATTCTGCAATGAGTATCTCCAGTGGAGGCGTATCCACAACACCTGCTCTGAAGCCCACAGGGGGTCTGTGTGAAGGTCTGTGAAGAGCTGCTCAAGGTTGTGGCAGAAGGGGGCAGCAAACCTGTTGGCAGCATTGTGGATATGGTGGCATGAATCTCCATCTATGTCCAGCAGGTTCTGGCAGTGCTTGTCTCTTATTCTTGTCTCCAGCCCAGACGTGCTCCCTCTCATCACATCACACGAGTCCAACATCATGCTGACCATGTTTGAAAATGGGATTTGATGGTCTTTAAAAAAGGCGACTAAGGCAGTTTTCAAGTGATAGGCCGTGCCTTTAAGGACTTGGATGGAGCCAAGGTGCTTCACCACCACATGCTTCAGCTCCTGATTGAAGTAGCTTACTAACATTGACAACACCTTCTTGTTGGAGTTTGACGTGCTCTCATCCAGGTTGATCAATTAAATATAATGTGCAGAAATACAAGAATACTGTTCCTATACTTTTAGTGTTCTCCAAAAGAGAAACATTCACGCACAACACACAGATGTGTCCACCAAGATGACGCCTCCGTCTTCTTACCCATACTCCTCTCTGTTTTTCACTTCCAATAACCATGAACAATTTGTATTGATCACATTTGACCTTTTTTCATTTCAAAATAAACTGCAACTACTGAGCACATTGTTTATCCTGTGTTTTATTTTTTAACAATATGATTTGTTGATTACAGTGTACTCTAACTTATTCTGCATATCTTAATGTGTGTGTACCATAGAAACTCTGGAGGTAAGTATATTGTTGATGTTTATATGCATATAGTTATCTCTTTTTTATAATAGCTTTAGTGCAATGCCTTGTTTATTACTTGTTTCTGCATCTACAACTAAATATATAAGTAAATCTCATCTAAATAAACCTTCAATATTAAAGAGCAGAAAGAAAGACATTAAAAAAGGCTAATATAGATTAAGACGGGTATAAAAAGCAAGAACACGAGTTACAATTCAGCGTTCGATATGAACAAGTATTTTATTTCTGCTTCCACTCTGATTCAACGGAGGTGAAAGGACTTCAATTTGCATTTAACAGAACACCAACAATGAAACACATGAGCCCGTACTACGGTTTCAAAAAGCAGGAATAATCCTAAAACTCCATCTGAACTCTGAACTCTGAATGAGCTGATTGTAATCTGCTGCAAAACACAAAGAATAGGCAGGAATGTGAGTCTGTTTCAAAGGCCGTTTGGTTTGATGATATAAACAGAATCAAACTGGAAACATCGTAAATATTCTCTTTATCAATAAGTCATTGGTTCTTCTTTTAGACCGGAACAGACTGATAACTCAACAGGAACTATCAACAACATCCCAATGGAAGTTTAAAGTCACAACATTTCATTAATCAAACAGATTATTAGAGAAACTACTCTGCAGATTAATCAGTCAGTGGTTATAGTACACATCAGAAAAGTAGTATGACAACAACATTAAACATATTCAAAACTTCTGTTGATAAAGATGGAGTTCAGATGAAGTCATATATGAATATTGTCAAACAGAGTTTATACAGACAGATTTTTCTCATGTGAATTGTCGAAGGACTAATTAATTGTCCTGTTTTTTTGTTGCAGATTTGACTTGGAAAATGTCAGGTTCAGAAGAGTCTCCAGGGTTGTCCTCAGTCTCTGGTTGTAAATGTCTCTCTGGATCTGAGTTCCTGGCTGGTTCTGGTCCTCCACAGTCCTCTCCATCAGCTTCTGTTTCCAGGTGTTCTGCTGAGCTGCTGGCTGGAGGCTCTGCCTCTCTGTTCTCCTCACTTTGAGTCTGATGAAGCTGTGGGGACTGACGACCAACACATTCATGTTTTTTGACCTGACGACTCCAGGTAAATCTTTTTTCACAAACACTGCAGCTGAATGGTTTCTCTCCTGTGTGGATTCTCATATGTCTCTTTAAATCTCCTCTCTGTGTAAAAGATTTCTCACAGACTGAGCAGCTGAACGGTTTCTCTCCTGTGTGGATTCTCATGTGTCTCTGTAAATCTCTTCTCTCTGCAAAAGATTTCTTACAGACTGAGCAGCTGAATGGTTTCTCTCCTGTGTGGATTCTCACGTGTGCAATTAAATTCCCACGAGCTACAAAAGATTTCTTACAAATTAAGCAGCTAAATGGTTTCTCTCCTGTGTGTATTCTCATGTGTCGTTGGAAATGTCCTTTCTTTGGAAAGGATTTCTTACAAACTAAGCAGGTAAATGGTTTCTCTCCTGTATGAATTATGATATGTCTATTCAGACTTGACTTGCGGCTAAATCTTTTCGCACACTGAGAGCATCTAAAGTGTTTCTTTCCATTCCTACGTCTTGAATCACTGACACGGTCTTGTTTATTTCTCTGAGAGTTTGAACCTGGTTCTCTGGTCTCCTTCGAATCTCCACTGTCTTCAGTCTCAGGTTCAGAAGAGTCTCCACTCTCAGGTTCAGAAGAGTCTCCAGGGTTGTCCTCAGTCTCTGGTTGTAAATGTCTCTCTGGATCTGAGCTCCTGGCTGGTTCTGGTCCTCCACAGTCCTCTCCATCAGCTTCTGTTTCCAGGTGTTCAGTTTGTCTTTGATGAAGCTGAGAGGACTGATGTTTCTCTTCATCATCTTCACTCTTCACAGGGACAGGAGTGAATGTGGACTTGGTGATATCAGCCTCCTCCAGCCCCTGAAGCTCTCCCTCCTGACTGCTCCAGAGTTCCTCCTGTTCCTCTTTAATGTGTGGGGGGGGCTCTGGGTCCTCCTGCTGTTGAGGGGGAACCTCTTCTTTAACCTCCACCAGCTGCTGGACGTCTGCAGGAAACAGGAAACACATTCAGAGAAACTGTTGAGTATTCGATTTTGAAATCTAACCACGATGTTCCGCCCACTGTGTATTTGTGTTGGCTCAATAGTCTGTCAATTACACCTTTTTCCAGATGCCCTGGAGAGTTTCAGGACAACAGGTGAGTTAGTACGGTAGCTGGTCTAAAACGTAGTTTCACTGCCGCTTAGCAAGGCGTCGGTTGTTCAAGGAGTGTAAAAAAAAGTAAAAAAATCGGTCCTGCTTAACGGTTCCTAAACGCGGTAGACCCTGTATTCTACCGGGTCCGTCTGCGCCGCGGCGACCCGGTAGAATACAGGGTGACCAGGGGCGGACTGGCCATCTGTGTGTTCTGGAGAATCACAGAACGGCTGGCTCGGTTCGCTGACGGCCGGCACCGCCCTTAACTTTTTTTTAAGTTGCGTTGACAGGCGACAGAGATCCACTGTTGCCCCGCAGCGAAGCTCCCCCCGCCCTCCCGTAGACAGTTCACGAGCTCAGTCACTTCATAACACCGGAACTTTGCGTAGGCCACGCCCACTTCAATTTTTAACGTTAACTCCCCCTATTTTAACTTTCACGTAAACGAACCAAACTCGCTACGCATATCTAGGGTGCGGAGACGAACCAAAAAGCCTCTTGGAGGGGTATAAAATAACGTACAGGAAGTCGGCCATTTTGAATTTTGTGTCGGAAAAACGCGATTTATTGCGTTTTTTGTCCTCCGCGCAAAATCTATCTCCTCCTAGGGACTTTATTCGTACGGCTCGAAATTCGTCGGTTAGCTTCTCGAGACATGGGCAATCTTAAGTTGACACAGGAATTTTTTTTATTTCACACGGCGTAGCTGTTATTTGGCGCCAAAGTTCGCGTTCGCTCGATGCTAGGCGGTCCCTCGCCATGGAACACGATGATGTCATAACGCTACAGCCCTGAACAGCTCTAGGTCAAATCGGATGTTACTTCATTTGGCGTTACCATGGCGACGGATCCTTCGCCATAAACAACGGTGTCCCATCGTCCCCCAATCTTCACTTTTATATCACTGGTCCATGCCGCAACAGCTCAACGTGAAATCTGAGATCTCACCGTATGCCGTTTCCATGGCAACGCATCCTTCGTCAAAAAATACGATGTTGTGGTAAGTCAATGGAAAATGGTCCAAACTGCACCAGACTTCACATGACAGTTAATGGTCCGGCCCTCAACAGCTCTATGCCAATTATGGGATGTCATCATATGCCGTTGCCATGGAAACGCATCCTTCGCCAAATAATACCATGTTGTTGTAATTCAATGGAAAATCCTCCAAACCGCACCAGACTTCAGACTATCATTAATGGTCCCTTGAAGCTCTCCCTCCTGACTGCTCCAGAGTTCCTCCTGTTCCTCTTTAATGTGTGGGGGGGGCTCTGGGTCCTCCTGCTGTTGAGGGGGAACCTCTTCTTTAACCACCACCAGCTGCTGGACGTCTGCAGGAAACAGGAAACACATTCAGAGAAACGGTTGAGTATTCGATTTAGAAATCTAACCACGATGTTCCGCCCACTGTGTATTTGTGTTGGCTCAATAGTCTGTCAATTACACCTTTTTCCAGATGCCCTGGAGAGTTTCAAGACAATAGGTGAGTTAGTACGGTCGCTGGTCTAAAACGTAGTTTCACTGCCGCTTAGCAAGGCGTCGGCCGTTCAAGGAGTGTAAAAAAAAGTAAAAAAATCGGTCCTGCTTAACGGTTCCTAAACGCGGTAGACCCTGTATTCTACCGGGTCCGTCTGCGCCGCGGCGACCCGGTAGAATACAGGGTGACATGGGGCGGACTGGCCATCTGTGTGTTCTGGAGAATCACAGAACGGCTGGCTCGGTTCAACAGCTCTACGCCAATTATGGGATGTCATCATATGCCGTTGCCATGGCGACAGATCCCTCGCCGTGAAACATGATGTTTGTGTTACTGCTGTAACTCAAACACATTATCCGATCGGCCTGAATTTTCCCACCTTTGCCAACGGCCGACTCCTCGAGACACCTAGACACACACGTCGACTTGCGGACAACAGCCTGCGGAACGTCGAAGACCCGCTCAACGCTGCTTGCAGCTTTAATTAGGGTCTGAGACCAGAGGTCGGCGAAGACCCTATTGAAATCGTTCGCGCAGCGAACGATAAACCTTTTGACCCCCGCAACATATGTGAAAACTCACCAAATTTTGCACTCGCGTCAAACCGTGACAAAATTGCAATGTGTAATTGGTTCCGTAACTTTGCGTAAAAAATTGCGTAGGCCACGCCCACTTCCATTTTTAACGTTAACTCCCCCTATTTTAACTTTCACGTAAACGAACCAAACTCGCTACGCATATCTAGGGTGCGGAGAGAAACCAAAAAGCCTCTTGGAGGGGTATAAAATAACGTACAGCAACTAAAGTATGCTTTAAAATAAGGTTTAATGAGATGATGGAATCAAAGCTGAACTGTATAAAAAGGCACATGCTGAAAACCCAACCCCAGCAGGGGGTCTGGGGGGATTCTCCCCAGGAGATTTTTACAAATACTAACATAAACTATGCATTCTGGTACACTGAGAAGAAAATAAATAAATCTAGTACTAGCTACCTGTCATATTAATAATATGTTATGCCAATGTTTATTGTGTGACTTACTTTAAATTGTGGGTAAGGGGAGATAGCTCCCATTGTTCTGTGACCTGTCAAGCATCAGACCGGGGGTCATATTTAATTATGTGTTCATTTCTATCTGAAGTTGTAACCATGGATGTATAAAGAAGAGTTCTACCGCAAAGTTATTCTCCGTGGGGACTTCCGGCAGCACTCTTGATTCTGATTGGCCAGAAGACTCGAAAAAACATCAGCAAAGATATTTTATTGAGAAGATGATCACTACGTGACAGAAGTTTTCAAAACCGTTTATGGTCTCCGGTGCTTCCAGTCCAACGCCGACCGACTGTTTGCACAGCGTTAGAAAATCGGGCCTTCAAAATAAAAGTTTGACTTTTTCCCCCCACAAAAAAAAAAAAGATTCCAAATTATTTTTTTTGAATTTTTTTTTCTTCGCGACCCACTCGAAACGGGTCCGCGACCCACTTTTGGGTCGCGACCCACCAGTTGAGAACCACTGCCTTAGACGTTGTTTCCTGCAAATGACGCGATTTCGGGTCCGTGATGCCAAAGAGGGTAACAGAGTATGTTTTTATATTTTATTCACACCAGTTGTATTTGGAAGGAATGAATACCTTTAGTGATAATTCAAAGTAATAAAATGATTTCTACAGTGAACAAGTTCAAATGGAACTGATGGTTCCCAAATTACCCAGAGGTGAGTCCGTCTGGACTTTATTTTTCTAAATCTCTCTAAAAAGGTCAAATTTCACTTGTTTTGCATCAATCTTGATACGGGGTACTTATTATATGTTATAGTTTGGATTCCTAAAGCTTTGAGTCTACTAACCCATCATTCAAGGGTTTCACTACAGGTAATGGGTTCTTTTAGGCGGACATTAGAATTGACATGTTTTTACTATGTTCCATCTGAATTTACTTTAAAATATAAACATCTATATTGATTCTGACACTTCTACATCCAACTCACAGATGTAACCTTGCTTTGAGAGAAAAGATTATTAATGTACCCCTTTCAGAAGTGAAGATATAGTCTTTGTTGTGTTCGTGGCATGTTCGAGCCTGAAACCTGAAAAACAGGCTCAGGGCTCAAGAGGCTAAGGACCCATGACTCAAACACTTGATCAGGATCAAAGCCACAGAGCTGCAGCTGCAAGGTGAACACAGCTGGTACCAGAACAAGTGAACACAGCTGGTACCAGAACCAGTGAACAGAGCTGGTACCAGAACAAGTGAACACAGCTGGTACCAGAACAAGTGAACACAGCTGGTACCAGAACAAGTGAACACAGCTGGTACCAGAACAAGTGAACACAGCTGGTACCAGAACAAGTGAACACAGCTTGGTACCAGAACTAAGCTGGTAACACAGCTGGTACCAGAACAAGTGAACACAGCTGGTACCAGAACCAGTGAACACAGCTGGTACCAGAACAAGTGAACACAGCTGGTACCAGAACCAGTGAACACAGCTGGTACCAGAACAAGTGAACACAGCTGGTACCAGAACAAGTGAACACAGCTGGTACCAGAACAAGTGAACACAGCTGGTACCAGAACAAGTGAACACAGCTGGTACCAGAACAAGTGAACACAGCTGGTACCAGAACCAGTGAACACAGCTGGTACCAGAACCAGTGAACACAGCTGGTACCAGAACAAGTGAACACAGCTGGTACCAGAACCAGTGAACACAGCTGGTACCAGAACCAGTGAACACAGCTGGTACCAGAACAAGTGTTTGAATGCGTCCATTAACAGGTTCATGATGTCACTGCCCGTCTAAGACACCATCTGACTTTCATTACATCTGACTCCAGTGTTTCCTCAACTTCATGTGTTGCTTCAAGAATGCTTCTGCATCCAGTCTGTGACGCTGTGAGTGTTGCTTCAAAGAATGCTTCTGCATCCAGTCTGTGACGCTGTGAGTGTTGCTTCAAAGAATGCTTCTGCATCCAGTCTGTGACGCTGTGAGTGTTGCTTCAAAGAATGCCTTCTGCATCCAGTCTGTGACGCTGTGAGTGTTGCTTCAAAGAATGCTTCTGCATCCAGTCTGTGACGCTGTGAGTGTTGCTTCAAAGAATGCTTCTGCATCCAGTCTGTGACGCTGTGAGTGTTGCTTCAAAGAATGCTTCTGCATCCAGTCTGTGACGCTGTGAGTGTTGCTTCAAAGAATGCTTCTGCATCCAGTCTGTGACGCTGTGAGTGTTGCTTCAAAAGAATGCTTCTGCATCCAGTCTGTGACGCTGTGAGTGTTGCTTCAAAGAATGCTTCTGCATCCAGTCTGTGACGCTGTGAGTGTTGCTTCAAAGAATGCTTCTGCATCCAGTCTGTGACGCTGTGAGTGTTGCTTCAAAGAATGCTTCTGCATCCAGTCTGTGACGCTGTGAGTGTTGCTTCAAAGAATGCTTCTGCATCCAGTCTGTGACGCTGTGAGTGTTGCTTCAAAGAATGCTTCTGCATCCAGTCTGTGACGCTGTGAGTGTTGCTTCAAAGAATGCTTCTGCATCCAGTCTGTGACGCTGTGAGTGTTGCTTCAAAGAATGCTTCTGCATCCAGTCTGTGACGCTGTGAGTGTTGCTTCAAAGAATGCTTCTGCATCCAGTCTGTGACGCTGTGAGTGTTGCTTCAAAGAATGCTTCTGCATCCAGTCTGTGACGCTGTGAGTGTTGCTTCAAAGAATGCTTCTGCATCCAGTCTGTGACGCTGTGAGTGTTGCTTCAAAGAATGCTTCTGCATCCAGTCTGTGACGCTGTGAGTGTTGCTTCAAAGAATGCTTCTGCATCCAGTCTGTGACGCTGTGAGTGTTGCTTCAAAGAATGCTTCTGCATCCAGTCTGTGACGCTGTGAGTGTTGCTTCAAAGAATGCTTCTGCATCCAGTCTGTGACGCTGTGAGTGTTGCTTCAAAGAATGCTTCTGCATCCAGTCTGTGACGCTGTGAGTGTTGCTTCAAAGAATGCTTCTGCATCCAGTCTGTGACGCTGTGAGTGTTGCTTCAAAGAATGCTTCTGCATCCATGTGTGACGCTGTGAGTGTTGCTTCAAAGAATGCTTCTGCATCCAGTCTGTGACGCTGTGAGTGTTGCTTCAAAGAATGCTTCTGCATCCAGTCTGTGACGCTGTGAGTGTTGCTTCAAAGAATGCTTCTGCATCCAGTCTGTGACGCTGTGAGTGTTGCTTCAAAGAATGCTTCTGCATCCAGTCTGTGACGCTGTGAGTGTTGCTTCAAAGAATGCTTCTGCATCCAGTCTGTGACGCTGTGAGTGTTGCTTCAAAGAATGCTTCTGCATCCAGTCTGTGACGCTGTGAGTGTTGCTTCAAAGAATGCTTCTGCATCCAGTCTGTGACGCTGTGAGTGTTGCTTCAAAGAATGCTTCTGCATCCAGTCTGTGACGCTGTGAGTGTTGCTTCAAAGAATGCTTCTGCATCCAGTCTGTGACGCTGTGAGTGTTGCTTCAAAGAATGCTTCTGCATCCAGTCTGTGACGCTGTGAGTGTTGCTTCAAAGAATGCTTCTGCATCCAGTCTGTGACGCTGTGAGTGTTGCTTCAAAGAATGCTTCTGCATCCAGTCTGTGACGCTGTGAGTGTTGCTTCAAAGAATGCTTCTGCATCCAGTCTGTGACGCTGTGAGTGTTGCTTCAAAGAATGCTTCTGCATCCAGTCTGTGACGCTGTGAGTGTTGCTTCAAAGAATGCTTCTGCATCCAGTCTGTGACGCTGTGAGTGTTGCTTCAAAGAATGCTTCTGCATCCAGTCTGTGACGCTGTGAGTGTTGCTTCAAAGAATGCTTCTGCATCCAGTCTGTGACGCTGTGAGTGTTGCTTCAAAGAATGCTTCTGCATCCAGTCTGTGACGCTGTGAGTGTTTGCTTCAAAGGATGCTTCTGCATCCAGTCTGTGACGCTGTGAGTGTTGCTTCAAAGAATGCTTCTGCATCCAGTCTGTGACGCTGTGAGTGTTGCTTCAAAGAATGCTTCTGCATCCAGTCTGTGACGCTGTGAGTGTTGCTTTCAAAGAATGCTTCTGCATCCAGTCTGTGACGCTGTGAGTGTTGCTTCAAAGAATGCTTCTGCATCCAGTCTGTGACGCTGTGAGTGTTGCTTCAAAGAATGCTTCTGCATCCAGTCTGTGACGCTGTGAGTGTTGCTTCAAAGAATGCTTCTGCATCCAGTCTGTGACGCTGTGAGTGTTGCTTCAAAAGAATGCTTCTGCATCCAGTCTGTGACGCTGTGAGTGTTGCTTCAAAGAATGCTTCTGCATCCAGTCTGTGACGCTGTGAGTGTTGCTTCAAAGAATGCTTCTGCATCCAGTCTGTGACGCTGTGCGTGTTGCTTCAAAGAATGCTTCTGCATCCAGTCTGTGACGCTGTGAGTGTTGCTTCAAAAAAATGCTTCTGCATCCAGTCTGTGACGCTGTGAGTGTTGCTTCAAAGAATGCTTCTGCATCCAGTCTGTGACGCTGTGAGTGTGCTTCAAAGAATGCTTCTGCATCCAGTCTGTGACGCTGTGAGTGTTGCTTTGCTTCAAAGAATGCTTCTGCATCCAGTCTGTGACGCTGTGAGTGTTGCTTCAAAGAATGCTTCTGCATCCAGTCTGTGACGCTGTGAGTGTTGCTTCAAAGAATGCTTCTGCATCCAGTCTGTGACGCTGTGAGTGTTTGCTTCAAAGAATGCTTCTGCATCCAGTCTGTGACGCTGTGAGTGTTGCTTCAAAGAATGCTTCTGCATCCAGTCTGTGACGCTGTGAGTGTTGCTTCAAAGAATGCTTCTGCATCCAGTCTGTGACGCTGTGAGTGTTGCTTCAAAGAATGCTTCTGCATCCAGTCTGTGACGCTGTGCGTGTTGCTTCAAAGAATGCTTCTGCATCCAGTCTGTGACGCTGTGAGTGTTGCTTCAAAGAATGCTTCTGCATCCAGTCTGTGACGCTGTGAGTGTTGCTTCCAAGAATGCTTCTGCATCCAGTCTGTGACGCTGTGAGTGTTGCTTCAAAGAATGCTTCTGCATCCAGTCTGTGACGCTGTGAGTGTTGCTTCAAAGAATGCTTCTGCATCCAGTCTGTGACGCTGTGAGTGTTGCTTCAAGATGCTTCTGCATCAATAATTGACCTGAGTCTGCTTTCCAGTCTGTGACGCTGTGAGTGTTGCTTCAAAGAATGCTTCTGCATCCAGTCTGTGACGCTGTGAGTGTTGCTTCAAAGAATGCTTCTGCATCCAGTCTGTGACGCTGTGAGTGTTGCTTCAAAGAATGCTTCTGCATCCAGTCTGTGACGCTGTGAGTGTTGCTTCAAAGAATGCTTCTGCATCCAGTCTGTGACGCTGTGAGTGTTGCTTCAAAGAATGCTTCTGCATCCAGTCTGTGACGCTGTGAGTGTTGCTTCAAAGAATGCTTCTGCATCCAGTCTGTGACGCTGTGAGTGTTGCTTCAAAGAATGCTTCTGCATCCAGTCTGTGACGCTGTGAGTGTTGCTTCAAAGAATGCTTCTGCATCCAGTCTGTGACGCTGTGAGTGGTTGCTTCAAAGAATGCTTCTGCATCCAGTCTGTGACGCTGTGAGTGTTGCTTCAAAGAATGCTTCTGCATCCAGTCTGTGACGCTGTGAGTGTTGCTTCAAAGAATGCTTCTGCATCCAGTCTGTGACGCTGTGAGTGTTGCTTCAAAGAATGCTTCTGCATCCAGTCTGTGACGCTGTGAGTGTTGCTTCAAAGAATGCTTCTGCATCCAGTCTGTGACGCTGTGAGTGTTGCTTCAAAGAATGCTTCTGCATCCAGTCTGTGACGCTGTGAGTGTTGCTTCAAAGAATGCTTCTGCATCCAGTCTGTGACGCTGTGAGTGTTGCTTCAAAGAATGCTTCTGCATCCAGTCTGTGACGCTGTGAGTGTTGCTTCAAAGAATGCTTCTGCATCCAGTCTGTGACGCTGTGAGTGTTGCTTCAAAGAATGCTTCTGCATCCAGTCTGTGACGCTGTGAGTGTTGCTTCAAAGAATGCTTCTGCATCCAGTCTGTGACGCTGTGAGTGTTGCTTCAAAGAATGCTTCTGCATCCAGTCTGTGACGCTGTGAGTGTTGCTTCAAAGAATGCTTCTGCATCCAGTCTGTGACGCTGTGAGTGTTGCTTCAAAGAATGCTTCTGCATCCAGTCTGTGACGCTGTGAGTGTTGCTTCAAAGAATGCTTCTGCATCCAGTCTGTGACGCTGTGAGTGTTGCTTCAAAGAATGCTTCTGCATCCAGTCTGTGACGCTGTGAGTGTTGCTTCAAAGAATGCTTCTGCATCCAAGTCTGTGACGCTGTGAGTGTTGCTTCAAAGAATGCTTCTGCATCCAGTCTGTGACGCTGTGAGTGTTGCTTCAAAGAATGCTTCTGCATCCAGTCTGTGACGCTGTGAGTGTTGCTTCAAAGAATGCTTCTGCATCCAGTCTGTGACGCTGTGAGTGTTGCTTCAAAGAATGCTTCTGCATCCAGTCTGTGACGCTGTGAGTGTTGCTTCAAAGAATGCTTCTGCATCCAGTCTGTGACGCTGTGAGTGTTGCTTCAAAGAATGCTTCTGCATCCAGTCTGTGACGCTGTGAGTGTTGCTTCAAAGAATGCTTCTGCATCCAGTCTGTGACGCTGTGAGTGTTGCTTCAAAGAATGCTTCTGCATCCAGTCTGTGACGCTGTGAGTGTTGCTTCAAAGAATGCTTCTGCATCCAGTCTGTGACGCTGTGAGTGTTTGCTTCAAAGAATGCTTCTGCATCCAGTCTGTGACGCTGTGAGTGTTGCTTCAAAGAATGCTTCTGCATCAGTCTGTGACGCTGTGAGTGTTGCTTCAAAGAATGCTTCTGCATCCAGTCTGTGACGCTGTGAGTGTTGCTTCAAAGAATGCTTCTGCATCCAGTCTGTGACGCTGTGAGTGTTGCTTCAAAGAATGCTTCTGCATCCAGTCTGTGACGCTGTGAGTGTTGCTTCAAAGAATGCTTCTGCATCCAGTCTGTGACGGCTGTGAGTGTTGCTTCAAAGAATGCTTCTGCATCCAGTCTGTGACGCTGTGAGTGTTGCTTCAAAGAATGCTTCTGCATCCAGTCTGTGACGGCTGTGAGTGTTGCTTCAAAGAATGCTTCTGCATCCAGTCTGTGACGCTGTGAGTGTTGCTTCAAAGAATGCTTCTGCATCCAGTCTGTGACGCTGTGAGTGTTGCTTCAAAGAATGCTTCTGCATCCAGTCTGTGACGCTGTGAGTGTTGCTTCAAAGAATGCTTCTGCATCCAGTCTGTGACGCTGTGAGTGTTGCTTCAAAGAATGCTTCTGCATCCAGTCTGTGACGCTGTGAGTGTTGCTTCAAAGAATGCTTCTGCATCCAGTCTGTGACGCTGTGAGTGTTGCTTCAAAGAATGCTTCTGCATCCAGTCTGTGACGCTGTGAGTGTTGCTTCAAAGAATGCTTCTGCATCCAGTCTGTGACGCTGTGAGTGTTGCTTCAAAGAATGCTTCTGCATCCAGTCTGTGACGCTGTGAGTGTTGCTTCAAAGAATGCTTCTGCATCCAGTCTGTGACGCTGTGAGTGTTGCTTCAAAGAATGCTTCTGCATCCAGTCGTGACGCTGTGAGTGTTGCTTCAAAGAATGCTTCTGCATCCAGTCTGTGACGCTGTGAGTGTTGCTTCAAAGAATGCTTCTGCATCCAGTCTGTGACGCTGTGAGTGTTGCTTCAAAGAATGCTTCTGCATCCAGTCTGTGACGCTGTGAGTGTTGCTTCAAAGAATGCTTCTGCATCCAGTCTGTGACGCTGTGAGTGTTGCTTCAAAGAATGCTTCTGCATCCAGTCTGTGACGCTGTGAGTGTTGCTTCAAAGAATGCTTCTGCATCCAGTCTGTGACGCTGTGAGTGTTGCTTCAAAGAATGCTTCTGCATCCAGTCTGTGACGCTGTGAGTGTGGCTTCAAAGAATGCTTCTGCATCCAGTCTGTGACGCTGTGAGTGTTGCTTCAAAGGAATGCTTCTGCATCCAGTCTGTGACGCTGTGAGTGTGCTTCAAAGAATGCTTCTGCATCCAGTCTGTGACGCTGTTGAGTGTTGCTTCAAAGAATGCTTCTGCATCCAGTCTGTGACGCTGTGAGTGTTGCTTCAAAGAATGCTTCTGCATCCAGTCTGTGACGCTGTGAGTGTTGCTTCAAAGAATGCTTCTGCATCCAGTCTGTGACGCTGTGAGTGTTGCTTCAAAGAATGCTTCTGCATCCAGTCTGTGACGCTGTGAGTGTTGCTTCAAAGAATGCTTCTGCATCCAGTCTGTGACGCTGTGAGTGTTGCTTCAAAGAATGCTTCTGCATCCAGTCTGTGACGCTGTGAGTGTTGCTTCAAAGAATGCTTCTGCATCCAGTCTGTGACGCTGTGAGTGTTGCTTCAAAGAATGCTTCTGCATCCAGTCTGTGACGCTGTGAGTGTTGCTTCAAAGAATGCTTCTGCATCCAGTCTGTGACGCTGTGAGTGTTGCTTCAAAGAATGCTTCTGCATCCAGTCTGTGACGCTGTGAGTGTTGCTTCAAAGAATGCTTCTGCATCCAGTCTGTGACGCTGTGAGTGTTGCTTCAAAGAATGCTTCTGCATCCAGTCTGTGACGCTGTGAGTGTTGCTTCAAAGAATGCTTCTGCATCCAGTCTGTGACGCTGTGAGTGTTGCTTCAAAGAATGCTTCTGCATCCAGTCTGTGACGCTGTGAGTGTTGCTTCAAAGAATGCTTCTGCATCCAGTCTGTGACGCTGTGAGTGTTGCTTCAAAGAATGCTTCTGCATCCAGTCTGTGACGCTGTGAGTGTTGCTTCAAAGAATGCTTCTGCATCCAGTCTGTGACGCTGTGAGTGTTGCTTCAAAGAATGCTTCTGCATCCAGTCTGTGACGCTGTGAGTGTTGCTTCAAAGAATGCTTCTGCATCCAGTCTGTGACGCTGTGAGTGTTGCTTCAAAGAATGCTTCTGCATCCAGTCTGTGACGCTGTGAGTGTTGCTTCAAAGAATGCTTCTGCATCCAGTCTGTGACGCTGTGAGTGTTGCTTCAAAGAATGCTTCTGCATCCAGTCTGTGACGCTGTGAGTGTTGCTTCAAAGAATGCTTCTGCATCCAGTCTGTGACGCTGTGAGTGTTGCTTCAAAGAATGCTTCTGCATCCAGTCTGTGACGCTGTGAGTGTTGCTTCAAAGAATGCTTCTGCATCCAGTCTGTGACGCTGTGAGTGTTGCTTCAAAGAATGCTTCTGCATCCAGTCTGTGACGCTGTGAGTGTTGCTTCAAAGAATGCTTCTGCATCCAGTCTGTGACGCTGTGAGTGTTGCTTCAAAGAATGCTTCTGCATCCAGTCTGTGACGCTGTGAGTGTTGCTTCAAAGAATGCTTCTGCATCCAGTCTGTGACGCTGTGAGTGTTGCTTCAAAGAATGCTTCTGCATCCAGTCTGTGACGCTGTGAGTGTTGCTTCAAAGAATGCTTCTGCATCCAGTCTGTGACGCTGTGAGTGTTGCTTCAAAGAATGCTTCTGCATCCAGTCTGTGACGCTGTGAGTGTTGCTTCAAAGAATGCTTCTGCATCCAGTCTGTGACGCTGTGAGTGTTGCTTCAAAGAATGCTTCTGCATCCAGTCTGTGACGCTGTGAGTGTTGCTTCAAAGAATGCTTCTGCATCCAGTCTGTGACGCTGTGAGTGTTGCTTCAAAGAATGCTTCTGCATCCAGTCTGTGACGCTGTGAGTGTTGCTTCAAAGAATGCTTCTGCATCCAGTCTGTGACGCTGTGAGTGTTGCTTCAAAGAATGCTTCTGCATCCAGTCTGTGACGCTGTGAGTGTTGCTTCAAAGAATGCTTCTGCATCCAGTCTGTGACGCTGTGAGTGTTGCTTCAAAGAATGCTTCTGCATCCAGTCTGTGACGCTGTGAGTGTTGCTTCAAAGAATGCTTCTGCATCCAGTCTGTGACGCTGTTGCTTCAAAGAATGCTTCTGCATCCAGTCTGTGACGCTGTGAGTGTTGCTTCAAAGAATGCTTCTGCATCCAGTCTGTGACGCTGTGAGTGTTGCTTCAAAGAATGCTTCTGCATCCAGTCTGTGACGCTGTGAGTGTTGCTTCAAAGAATGCTTCTGCATCCAGTCTGTGACGCTGTGAGTGTTGCTTCAAAGAATGCTTCTGCATCCAGTCTGTGACGCTGTGAGTGTTGCTTCAAAGAATGCTTCTGCATCCAGTCTGTGACGCTGTGAGTGTTGCTTCAAAGAATGCTTCTGCATCCAGTCTGTGACGCTGTGAGTGTTGCTTCAAAGAATGCTTCTGCATCCAGTCTGTGACGCTGTGAGTGTTGCTTCAAAGAATGCTTCTGCATCCAGTCTGTGACGCTGTGAGTGTTGCTTCAAAGAATGCTTCTGCATCCAGTCTGTGACGCTGTGAGTGTTGCTTCAAAGAATGCTTCTGCATCCAGTCTGTGACGCTGTGAGTGTTGCTTCAAAGAATGCTTCTGCATCCAGTCTGTGACGCTGTGAGTGTTGCTTCAAAGAATGCTTCTGCATCCAGTCTGTGACGCTGTGAGTGTTGCTTCAAAGAATGCTTCTGCATCCAGTCTGGCGCTGTGAGTGTGCTTCAAAGAATGCTTCTGCATCCAGTCTGTGACGCTGTGAGTGTGCTTCAAAGAATGCTTCTGCATCCAGTCTGTGACGCTGTGAGTGTTGCTTCAAAGAATGCTTCTGCATCCAGTCTGTGACGCTGTGAGTGTTGCTTCAAAGAATGCTTCTGCATCCAGTCTGTGACGCTGTGAGTGTTGCTTCAAAGAATGCTTCTGCATCCAGTCTGTGACGCTGTGAGTGTTGCTTCAAAGAATGCTTCTGCATCCAGTCTGTGACGCTGTGAGTGTTGCTTCAAAGAATGCTTCTGCATCCAGTCTGTGACGCTGTGAGTGTTGCTTCAAAGAATGCTTCTGCATCCAGTCTGTGACGCTGTGAGTGTTGCTTCAAAGAATGCTTCTGCATCCAGTCTGTGACGCTGTGAGTGTTGCTTCAAAGCATGCTTCTGCATCCAGTCCTGTGACGCTGTGAGTGGTGCTTCAAGGAATGCTTCTGCATCCAGTCTGTGACGCCGTGAGTGTTGCTTCAAAGAATGCTTCTGCATCCAGTCTGTGACGCTGTGAGTGTTGCTTCAAAGAATGCTTCTGCATCCAGTCTGTGACGCTGTGAGTGTTGCTTCAAAGAATGCTTCTGCATCCAGTCTGTGACGCTGTGAGTGTTGCTTCAAAGAATGCTTCTGCATCCAGTCTGTGGCGCTGTGAGTGTTGCTTCAAAGAATGCTTCTGCATCCAGTCTGTGACGCTGTGGAGTGTTGCTTCAAAGAATGCTTCTGCATCCAGTCTGTGACGCTGTGAGTGTTGCTTCAAAGAATGCTTCTGCATCCAGTCTGTGACGCTGTGAGTGTTGCTTCAAAGAATGCTTCTGCATCCAGTCTGTGACGCTGTGAGTGTTGCTTCAAAGAATGCTTCTGCATCCAGTTTGTGAACGCTGTGAGTGTTGCTTCAAAGAATGCTTCTTCTGCATCCAGTCTGTGAGACGCTGTGAGTGTTGCTTCAAAGAATGCTTCTGCATCCAGTTCTGTGACCGCTGTGAGTGGTGCTTCAAAGAATGCTTCTGCAATCCAGTCTGGTGACGCTGTGAGTGTTGCTTCAAAGAATGCTTCTGCATCCAGTCTGTGACGCTGTGAGTGTTTGCTTCAAAGAAATGCTTCTGCATCCAGTCTGTGACGCTGTTGAGTGTTGCTTCAAAGAATGCTTCTGCATCCAGTCTGTGACGCTGTGAGTTTGCTTTCAAAGAATGCTTCTGCATCCAGTCCTGTGACGCTGTGAGTGTTGCCTTCAAAGAATGCTTCTGCATCCAGTCCTGTGACGCTGTGAGTAGTTGCTCATCTTCAAAGAATGCTTCTGCATCCAGTCTGTGACGCTGTGAGTGTTGCTTCAAAGAATGCTTCTGCATCCAGTCTGTGACGCTGTGAGTGTTGCTTCAAAGAATGCTTCTGCATCCAGTCTGTGACGCTGTGAGTGTTGCTTCAAAGAATGCTTCTGCATCCAGTCTGTGACGCTGTGAGTGTGGCTTCAAAGAATGCTTCTGCATCCAGTCTGTGACGCTGTGAGTGTTGCTTCAAAGAATGCTTCTGCATCCAGTCTGTGACGCTGTGAGTGTTGCTTCAAAGAATGCTTCTGCATCCAGTCTGTGACGCTGTGAGTGTTGCTTCAAAGAATGCTTCTGCATCCAGTCTGTGACGCTGTGAGTGTTGCTTCAAAGAATGCTTCTGCATCCAGTCTGTGACGCTGTGAGTGTTGCTTCAAAAGAATGCTTCTGCATCCAGTCTGTGACGCTGTGAGTGTTGCTTCAAAGAATGCTTCTGCATCCAGTCTGTGACGCTGTGAGTGTTGCTTCAAAGAATGCTTCTGCATCCAGTCTGTGACGCTGTGAGTGTTTGCTTCAAAGAATGCTTCTGCATCCAGTCTGTGACGCTGTGAGTGTTGCTTCAAAGAATGCTTCTGCATCCAGTCTGTGACGCTGTGAGTGTTGCTTCAAAGAATGCTTCTGCATCCAGTCTGTGACGCTGTGAGTGTTGCTTCAAAGAATGCTTCTGCATCCAGTCTGTGACGCTGTGAGTGTTGCTTCAAAGAATGCTTCTGCATCCAGTCTGTGACGCTGTGAGTGTTGCTTCAAAGAATGCTTCTGCATCCAGTCTGTGACGCTGTGAGTGTTGCTTCAAAGAATGCTTCTGCATCCAGTCTGTGACGCTGTGAGTGTTGCTTCAAAGAATGCTTCTGCATCCAGTCTGTGACGCTGTGAGTGTTGCTTCAAAGAATGCTTCTGCATCCAGTCTGTGACGCTGTGAGTGTTGCTTCAAAGAATGCTTCTGCATCCAGTCTGTGACGCTGTGAGTGTTGCTTCAAAGAATGCTTCTGCATCCAGTCTGTGACGCTGTGAGTGTTGCTTCAAAGAATGCTTCTGCATCCAGTCTGTGACGCTGTGAGTGTTGCTTCAAAGAATGCTTCTGCATCCAGTCTGTGACGCTGTGAGTGTTGCTTCAAAGAATGCTTCTGCATCCAGTCTGTGACGCTGTGAGTGTTGCTTCAAAGAATGCTTCTGCATCCAGTCTGTGACGCTGTGAGTGTTGCTTCAAAGAATGCTTCTGCATCCAGTCTGTGACGCTGTGAGTGTTGCTTCAAAGAATGCTTCTGCATCCAGTCTGTGACGCTGTGAGTGTTGCTTCAAAGAATGCTTCTGCATCCAGTCTGTGACGCTGTGAGTGTTGCTTCAAAGAATGCTTCTGCATCCAGTCTGTGACGCTGTGAGTGTTGCTTCAAAGAATGCTTCTGCATCCAGTCTGTGACGCTGTGAGTGTTGCTTCAAAGAATGCTTCTGCATCCAGTCTGTGACGCTGTGAGTGTTGCTTCAAAGAATGCTTCTGCATCCAGTCTGTGACGCTGTGAGTGTTGCTTCAAAGAATGCTTCTGCATCCAGTCTGTGACGCTGTGAGTGTTGCTTCAAAGCATGCTTCTGCATCCAGTCTGTGACGCTGTGAGTGTTGCTTCAAAGAATGCTTCTGCATCCAGTCTGTGACGCTGTGAGTGTTGCTTCAAAGAATGCTTCTGCATCCAGTCTGTGACGCTGTGAGTGTTGCTTCAAAGAATGCTTCTGCATCCAGTCTGTGACGCTGTGAGTGTTGCTTCAAAGAATGCTTCTGCATCCAGTCTGTGACGCTGTGAGTGTTGCTTCAAAGAATGCTTCTGCATCCAGTCTGTGACGCTGTGAGTGTTGCTTCAAAGAATGCTTCTGCATCCAGTCTGTGACGCTGTGAGTGTTGCTTCAAAGAATGCTTCTGCATCCAGTCTGTGACGCTGTGAGTGTTGCTTCAAAGAATGCTTCTGCATCCAGTCTGTGACGCTGTGAGTGTTGCTTCAAAGAATGCTTCTGCATCCAGTCTGTGACGCTGTGAGTGTTGCTTCAAAGAATGCTTCTGCATCCAGTCTGTGACGCTGTGAGTGTTGCTTCAAAGAATGCTTCTGCATCCAGTCTGTGACGCTGTGAGTGTTGCTTCAAAGAATGCTTCTGCATCCAGTCTGTGACGCTGTGAGTGTTGCTTCAAAGAATGCTTCTGCATCCAGTCTGTGACGCTGTGAGTGTTGCTTCAAAGAATGCTTCTGCATCCAGTCTGTGACGCTGTGAGTGTTGCTTCAAAGAATGCTTCTGCATCCAGTCTGTGACGCTGTGAGTGTTGCTTCAAAGAATGCTTCTGCATCCAGTCTGTGACGCTGTGAGTGTTGCTTCAAAGAATGCTTCTGCATCCAGTCTGTGACGCTGTGAGTGTTGCTTCAAAGAATGCTTCTGCATCCAGTCTGTGACGCTGTGAGTGTTGCTTCAAAGAATGCTTCTGCATCCAGTCTGTGACTGCTGTGAGTGTTGCTTCAAAGAATGCTTCTGCATCCAGTCTGTGACGCTGTGAGTGTTGCTTCAAAGAATGCTTCTGCATCCAGTCTGTGACGCTGTGAGTGTTGCTTCAAAGAATGCTTCTGCATCCAGTCTGTGACGCTGTGAGTGTTGCTTCAAAGAATGCTTCTGCATCCAGTCTGTGACGCTGTGAGTGTTGCTTCAAAGAATGCTTCTGCATCCAGTCTGTGACGCTGTGAGTGTTGCTTCAAAGAATGCTTCTGCATCCAGTCTGTGAGGCTGTGAGTGTTGCTTCAAAGAATGCTTCTGCATCCAGTCTGTGACGCTGTGAGTGTTGCTTCAAAGAATGCTTCTGCATCCAGTCTGTGACGCTGTGAGTGTTGCTTCAAAGCATGCTTCTGCATCCAGTCTGTGACGCTGTGAGTGTTGCTTCAAAGAATGCTTCTGCATCCAGTCTGTGACGCTGTGAGTGTTGCTTCAAAGAATGCTTCTGCATCCAGTCTGTGACGCTGTGAGTGTTGCTTCAAAGAATGCTTCTGCATCCAGTCTGTGACGCTGTGAGTGTTGCTTCAAAGAATGCTTCTGCATCCAGCCTGTGAGGCTGTGAGTGTTGCTTCAAAGAATGCTTCTGCATCCAGTCTGTGACGCTGTGAGTGTTGCTTCAAAGAATGCTTCTGCATCCAGTCTGTGACGCTGTGAGTGTTGCTTCAAAGAATGCTTCTGCATCCAGTCTGTGACGCTGTGAGTGTTGCTTCAAAGAATGCTTCTGCATCCAGTCTGTGACGCTGTGAATGTCTCCTGATCCGGCTCAGCTGACTCGGATCAGGAGACATTCTGATATTATATGATCGATGATCTGATTGATGTGATGAATGATAAGTGCGACACGTCGGCGTCTTCTCTGCATGCGGCAGTTTAAACTGTATTTCCTTTATACTTAATAGATGTAAACTCCGCACACTGAGCTCTGATCAGGCCGTGCCCGTGCTTTCACTGAGTTCATCTCTTTCCTATAGACGCCGGAGGCGGGCAGCGTCAGGTCGAACTGACTCGGGTTTGAGTCCAGCATGAACTTTGCTGTTATTGTCATGTCGATGCTCACTGAATATTATGTTTCAATAGAGGATTCCTAATATTGTTTATCGAGACCAACATTAATGACCCATCAGCATGTTAAAGTCGACCTGCACATGCGCAATGACATCTCTGCTGCTATCTTTGCTAAACGAGTGAACAGTCACATGTTATCTGGATGAGTGCAGAATACCGTTTATATAAAGGATACATGTGTGAGTATCTTTCATATTACACATGCTCGCTGGGAGAGAGCCACAGAAGTCGTAACACAGTTCAAACTGGGCGGATGTTTCCCTGAGAGGTTCACAGCTGGAGACTTCTCCACCTGCTTTCAAACTGTGAGTAAACACCGCGTGCTTCTCTTGGAGGCTGTCTGCAGGGGTCCACAGGTCTCAGATGGACTCGGTATCACATTAAGAACGATATTCAGTAATAAGTCTGGCAACAATCGCTGGTTTAATGATGTATTGGAGCTTGCAACGTTTTGAACGCCAGTCAACTCGTGTTTCTCGTTGTGGTCCCCATGGTAACCTCAGCCTCACACCCTGGCACTGAATGTGCATCAAAGTCTTCCCACCGAGCCCAACATACCCCCCCCCCCCCCCCCCCCCTCTGGAAACCAGTTGATCGGGAAACCAGTTCATCCGGAACAGCGGTCGCAACTGCGCATGTCTGCGTCGTTCTCGCTCGTCTCCAACAAGCCTAGTCTGTGCACCAAAGTCGAGGCACTCCCCAACTAGTCTCAACCAATCATACATGTTCGCCCTCTGTAATAAAATGTACTGATGCGCGAGGCTTTTTTAGGGAAATAGTGGTTACAGACCTGCTCTGTGGATCTGAAGCTGAACAACAGCGTCCAGTAGCTTCCGGTGTCTCTCGGTCTCCTGTTTTGAACGAGACAGTTCCTCCTCGTACTCTGCTATCGTTCTTTCAAACAGAACACAGATGTCTTCAGCAGCCGCAGTGAGTCGCTGCTTCACCAACGAGAGCAGCACAACACTCATGTTTACTAAATCACCACTTCCCGTTTCTCTCACTCTGTGTTGCTAGCGTGTTACCAGCTAGCATGCTAAGCTAGCATGCTAAGCTAGCTTCCAGAGTCCGAGCTAAAGGCTTCAGAGGTTCATCCAGACACACAGACGATGGATCAGCTGCTCACACACACTGTCTCAGGAACACCGAGAGAGAACCGACGAGACGCGATCTGGTTCCCAGTTAGAACGAGCCGGACCATCACTTCCGGTGCAGAGGACTTCAAAATAAAAGCGGCTATGATTTCTCCTTAAACAATACCTAAACCTTTAAGATACACAGACATGGAGCTGCGGAGAGAACCCGGTTTATTTATCCTGAAACACCTTTATTTATAATAAAGTATTCCCCCTCTTCCTGTAGTATCATATTTGTAAGAAGAGAAAGGTGAAGAGAGAAAACCGTGGGTTTTATTGTGAAGGCCAGCACCGGAAGTTGTGTTTCAGGCTCTCCCATAGACTGTATATGGAAATGGACGTAGTGTCCGTGACGTCACCCATAGGATTCTGCAGAGTTGCCATGAAGCCCTTAGTGGGCGGAGTCGGCCACGAACGGCTCGACTGTGACGTCAGAGTCTAATCCCGCCTGCTCCAAATAGAGAGGCGAAGTCCCTCCCCTTCCGGAGCCTCCATGGGACCCCGGGAGCGGAAAATTATACATTGAAGTCAATGGAGAGAGAAAAGTTATCTTTTGATCCCGTTTGAATTGTGCCACGAATGACACATATGATGTTTGTCAATTTAAAAGAACATTTTGCAAGTCAAAAAAATTCAAATGTGTCGTAAAACCGCTCAGTGAACTACAGGTCTCTGGTCTCGCACAATACGCGTCACCATCACAAAGGCGGCCGTCACGTTAGCACATTCCACCTGCTTCTTTCAGAACGAGGCGGAAAGTATAAAACGAGTTGAACATCGCTCCAAGTCTGGGCACGTTGAGAGCTGTCCATGCACGAAAGGGGAGTTAGTCGGTTCTGTGAGAGCAGCGGGACCGGCTTTACAAGTTTTCGGTGAGTAACATGAGTGCTATGTGTAACGTTAATGTCAGCTAGCTAACATTAGCTAACAAGGTACACTAACCTGTTTTGTTTTAGTAACTAGTTTTCTGTGGATGCTGTGGATAACATTAGTGTTCACAAGAACAAGGTACACTCCCGTGTTTTGTTTTAGTTGCTCTTCAGATTGAAGCGGACAGTTTTATATCGACTATACTGTCTGTGTGATCTCCTTTTACATCTCGTTGTGTCATTTGAGTTTATCTGCTGTGTGTAGATTCAAGGGTTTGGTTATCTAGGCCCAGCTGTGTGTGACTCCCTCTGGTACACTGGTATGTGTGTGACTCCCTCTGGTACACTGGTATGTGTGTGACTCCCTCTGGTACACTGGTATGTGTGTGGCTCCCTCTGGTACACTGGTATGTGTGTGACTCCCTCTGGTACACTGGTATGTGTGTGACTCCCTCTGGTACACTGGTATGTGTGTGACTCCCTCTGGTGCACTGGTATGTGTGTGACTCCTCTGGTACACTGGTATGTGTGTGACTACCTCTGGTACACTGGTATGTGTGTGACTCCCTCTGGTACACTGGTATGTGTGTGACTCCCTCTGGTACACTGGTATGTGTGTGACTCCCTCTGGTACACTGGTATGTGTGTGACTCCCTCTGGTACACCGGTATGTGTGTGACTCCCTCTGGTGCACTGGTATGTGTGTGACTCCCTCTGGTGCACCGGTATGTGTGTGACTCCCTCTGGTGCACTGGTATGTGTGTGACTCCCTCTGGTGCACCGGTATGTGTGTGACTCCCTCTGGTGCACTGGTATGTGTGTGACTCCCTCTGGTACACTGGTATGTGTGTGACTCCCTCTGGTACACTGGTATGTGTGTGACTCCCTTCTGGTGACACTGGTATGTGTGTGACTCCTCTGGTCACTGGTATGTGTGTGACTCCCTCTGGTGCACTGGTATGTGTGTGACTCCCTCTTGGTACACTGGTATGTGTGTGACTCCCTCTGGTGCACTGGTATGTGTGTGACTCCCTCTGGTGCACTGGTATGTGTGTGACTCCCTCTGGTGCACTGGTATGTGTGTGACTCCCTCTGGTGCACTGGTATGTGTGTGACTCCCTCTGGTGCACTGGTATGTGTGTGACTCCCTCTGGTGCACTGGTATGTGTGTGACTCCCTCTGGTACACTGGTATGTGTGTGACTCCCTCTGGTGCACTGGTATGTGTGTGACTCCCTCTGGTACACTGGTATGTGTGTGACTCCCTCTGGTGCACTGGTATGTGTGTGACTCCCTCTGGTGCACTGGTATGTGTGTGACTCCCTCTGGTACACTGGTATGTGTGTGACTCCCTCTGGTGCACTGGGATGTGTGTGACCTCCCTCTGGTTACACTGGTATGTGTGTGACTCCCTCTGGTGCACTGGTATGTGTGTGACTCCCTCTGGTACACTGGTATGTGTGTGACTCTCTCTGGTACACTGGTATGTGTGTGACTCCCTCTGGTGCACTGGTATGTGTGTTCCTAATGGAGAGAGCATTGATTAATAAACTACACACTGAGTCATGATGGTGACCCTCTTTGCTTGGTTCATCTTACTGGGGGCAGCTGCATGGATGTCAGTCCACAGTCATTGTGCAGCTGAAGGCAGAATGAATTTATTATTGACTCAGAATGAAGCACAACTTCATGTGATACAATACATTGACTTTATTTGTAATTGTGTAAAAGCATTGATTATCAAGCAGGACCTGCAGGAACAGAGCGGTGATGGATGGAGCTGGGAAGAGAGAAGAAGAAAACAGATCAACTTTATTATCGGATATTACAAATTCAATTTCAAAACAAGTTGCCGCTCCTACAGTTTGCTAGTGTGTAAAGATGATTTCACATGACCTATGCAGAATATCACACTCAATACATGTGTGTCTCTGGGGGGTGCATTGTGCCTTTGATGTATATAAATAATATACCATAACCAAATACTATTACGTACAGTGGAAGTCAGGTTGCCAGAGCAGGTCAGTGTGCATGTTCCTGAGGGTCTCAGCAGTTACAGGTGAGGTGAAGAAAATAAAAGAGAAAAAGGTCAGTAACAACACTTTAAAGTAACAACACTTTGAAGTAACAACACTTTGAAGTAACAACACTTTGAAGTAACAACACTTTAAAGTAACAACACTTTAAAGTAACAACACTTTAAAGTAACAACACTTTGAAGTAACAACACTTTGAAGTAACAACACTTTGAAGTAACAACACTTTGAAGTAACAACACTTTGAAGTAACAACACTTTGAAGTAACAACACTTTGAAGTAACAACACTTTAAAGTAACAACACTTTGAATAATTATCTCTTCTAATCATGTTCTCTCAGTAAGCACACAACGACTGTCTTTCCAACAAACAGATTGACTCACCCTCACTGTCATCACAATGAAACACACCTGCCTTCCTTCGACTCTCCCTGAACTGCCTGATCTTTTAATGTTCAATGTTAACCATTTGTGCAGATAGCATTAAGTAGAAAAGATCGCCGATGCTAATGTGGCGTTAGCCTACCTCCCGCCCCCTTAGCACTTAGTGGAGGGGGCGATAGGCCACTCTTCAAATGTTTCACAAAATACTTACCATCATGACTACTCTTACTGTTTAACATGTTGGTTTACTTCATGTTAAGGCTAATACAAATGACAAGGCTAAGTAATGTGATGCTAACTAACGTGCTCGCTACTAGCTAGGTAGCTAACTTGACTATGTTTCATGCAAAACATGTGTATTACCTGATATGTTTGGTCCAGCGACTCCTGGTCCTTTCATCAGACGGGAAGCGATAGCACGAGCAAGTGGTATGATCACTTTGTGATTGCAACCTGGTACAAAGCACACAGGCATCTTGTGAAAGTTCATTTATTGGAGCAATCTCTTATATTTATTGGAGGGAATAAACCAGTTTCTTCTTCTTCCTCTTTGCTTTAATTGTGAGTCGCAACCAGTCTTGAAGCATTATCGCCTATGACATCACTTACGCGACCCAGAATGGGATTTGGGATTTGTAGTCTTTGTAGTCACGTATTTTTCATAGTCTTATATCTCGACAGTTTTAGGACAAACTGTGACTTTTTTGATGAGATGATTGTTTAAGATTGACAAACATCATATGTGTAATTCGTGGCACAATTCAAACGGGATCAAAAGATACGTTTTCTCTCTCCATTGAATTCAATGTATAATTTTTTGCTTCCGGGGTCCCATGGGCCGGAAGTAGATGGGCGTGACTTCGCCTCTCTATAAGGGTAAAGAGGCGGAGCCGAGGCGGGACCTCCTGCCTCCGAACTGGAAGTAAACAGAGCTAGCTCAGGCTAAGAAGCTAAGCTAACATGAAATACATACCAAGTTACTGCTAACAGTGTAGTTCCCCTATATAAACGTTACATAATCAAACGAGACAATCTGCAAGAGAATTAGCTATACTTTGTTATTCTTAATGCTTGCCATTCACACGTTGAGAAAAGACGGACTCCGCCGCCCGGACCTAACGGAGCCGCAGTGGGCTAGCTCCGGGACGCCGGCTGGAGCTAGCCCCCTGCGGCTCCGTTAGCTCCGGCGGCCACCACTGGGATAATTGGGTCCCCTATTAACATTTGCTCCCGTTTAGCATTATGAGCGTCTTGTAGTGCCGAGAGAAAGGGAGTCGGAGGCGGTGCATCGAAGGTGCGAAACTGTCTTTACTGAGCAGCAGAAATGCAGGTGTTGTCGGGTCGCAGCCCGGGACAACAAGAGAAAGAGCCAGGAGGGCACACAACATATATGTCCGTGTGGAAACAATACCCCTACCCCACAGTTCCGTGTGTGAATTATGTCCCAGTGTATTAAAGGTGGTCACCACACAAGCCCCCCCAGAATTCAAACACGGAAAAAAAATCCTCGCGTCCGGGAGGAAGCACCACAGGGGCTGAGGAGGGTGAGGTTGCAGGTGAGGGCCAGGCCATGGAACGGGCCGTCGGAAGGGGACCGCAGGAGAGGGTAGGGGCCCCAACGAGGGCGGCCCCGGGTGGGATGGCGGGCCAGAACGGGCCGCAGCAGGCGTCGTGGCGAATGAAGTCCTCACCCGCCAGTCGGTGAAAGCCGGGTCGCTAAGCCGCGACGGGCGTGAATAACCCGGTGGTCCCCAGCAGGAAGGAACGTTGCCCGGCCGCAGGCGAACGCACAGCGGCGGCGGGCACGAAATCCTCGGCAAGCCTTGAGGTATCCCCGGAAGAGAGGAGCAGTCCCCCCCGGAGGAAGGAGAGCAACCCGCGCTGAGGCATCCCCGGGATTTCGAGAAAGAAACCTGAGTTTCCTTTGCCGTGTTCGGGTCCGTCTCGGAAACTTCTCAAGACGCCGTCGGGGTCACCAGTGTAGTGCCGAGAGAAAGGGAGTCGAAGGCGGTGCATCGAAGGTCCAAAGCTGTCTTTAATGAGCGGCAGAAATGCAGGTGTTGTCGGGTCGCAGCCCGGGACAACAAGAGAAAGAGCCAGGAGGGCACACAACATATATAGATAACAACACATATATGTCCGTGTGGAAACAATACCCCTACCCCACAGTTCCGTGTGTGAATTATGTCCCAGTGTATTAAAGGTGGTCACCACAGTCTAGCCATAGACTATAAAAGTCTTACCCAAGGCTGAATCATAAACTAAAATGTATATGTATGCATAAAGGGTTACTTCCTAAGCTGGCTAATAAGTAACAAGCTAAGCTACCAAGCACACAAACACCTGTGAACGGGGTTAACATGTATAATATTATCATTTTAGACTTCTTGGAAGTTCTGTTAGTACATTCAAGCGCACAGCACGACATTTGAATTGTCTGGTATTTGTAACAATATTCCCTGAAAGGCACAATCACCACGAACACGGCTAAAGCTAAAGGGTCAAGTACAGTACTATGACTAACTAACGTTGTAGCCTCTATGGTTGTAGTCAGCGCCATATAGACTGAGTTACGTCATCTCCGTTCACTCCAATGGACCACTTCTTTACAGCAATGGCGGATCGTGGAGCCTCTCAATCGTTCCCCGGAAGTTAGCGCCAAGGCTAGCAGAGCTGTAGAGTTGCAGCATAATAGACCGTTCGTGACGGACTTTTAAAGGTAAGAAGAAGTTTAAAGATTTATATTGCGGATATTATCAGTACATCTGATTCAAATTAACATCTGTATTAAAGGATGTCAGTGGATTATCCCTAAATTAGTAGATTTAGGGAACGTTTACAGATAACAGAGCAAGCTAGGATACCGAATCAAGTTAGCAACACACGTTGAACAGCCTTTTAATTCCGTTCCCTTAATGTCATTTCGTCCAACGTTGTTGAATTAGAGAAGAGGGGCTTCTAAACGGGATTGTATGCGGGGGTGGAGGGAGTTAAATATTAGATAAATATAACTTTGGTGCGTGTAAGAGTGAGTGTTTTTAGCAGAGCCATATTGTGTCCTTGTGATTATGTTGATTATTACCGGTCTGTATAATGTTGCAGCTCAGCTGATGTTGGATTGATGGCAAAGGGAGAGGGACTTAAGTGAGAGTGAAAACACAAGGTAAGTTTAATACTACTGTTTTATATAAGTAAGCATACTAAACATGTATTCTATCACTGTATTATATAAGTAATCTTGTTAGTAACCTACTGTATGGCAGGTGGAGGGGCAGTGACGTTACAGGTGGAGGAGCAAGACTGCAAACTCACCAGACAGAGAAATCGAAGTGTGTTCTCCAGAGAAGACGTTGATTTCACTTTAATGTGTTCATATTTTCTAAAGATGTGGAAATGGCACAAAAAAAACTTGAGAGCTGTAACCAAGACAACTGTAACAACATGAGTAGAGAGGTGGAAGGTTTTTCAAGTCCCTCTCTTACTCCATTTTGCCAACCCAAACGTGCAGGTACATGACGGGACACGTTGCCTCTGGCTGGGTGCTGGCAGGTGGAGGGCTGTGATCCCTTCTTCCCTCAATCTTTGAGACTAATGTCAGTAGAAGACATGGCACTGTAAATGTTCCAACATTTAAAATATTATACCACTTAAAAATAAGTACTTTTGTTACTAAGAGTTCATACTTATTATACCTGTGTCACCGTTCACACTATCGCTGTGATCATGAGCTATGGGCTGTAGATACAGGTCCCGGGGTGCGTCGTGGTGCCCAGGGGCCCTTCTCTTTGTGACCACAGGGCGATGCACGAAGATGGTGAGCCTCTGCTCTCAGCCTAGTCTTGCCCTTGTTTGTCTTGACAAACCGGTCTGCATCAAAGTGTGCCTGCGGAGTGACTTGAGGTTACACACACAGAACAACTCAGTTTTGTCTGCCCACATATTCCATTGAATACACAGTATTAGGAAACACTTTATACTTACTGGACATGTTATACTCATTACATACTGTATATAAAATATGACCAAGAATGTGAGACAACTTTATAGAAATGCATATCACATCTGTTGCTGATGCCATTTGTCATACTTTGTTAAACTCATAAATAGTAAAGTTCCATAACTTCAGTTGGGAACAAAGACCACACCTTATCTCCCCAAGGCAGTTTCCCATCCAACAGGCGTGCTATGTAGGTCTGCTATGTAGGTGTGCTATGTAGGTGTGCTATGTAGGTGTCCAATAGGGTCTATGGAGAGTGCTCCTTTCTGCAGCCAGTCCCTATCGGCCAATATATGAACTGCAGTGTGTGGCACTTCCGTATTGGCGTCCCGGCTCTTCCCCAGAGTTTGCCGCTTGATTCTTACCTTTACTTTGTGATTAGATGAAAATATAATATTAAATTGTTATTGTTAAACCCATTGTTTACTTCATTTACTGAGGTGTTAACCATCATTTACAACATGTGAACATAAGCAGTGGAATAATAGGATATCTAGGTCATTCAACTGTCTTCAGTTTAATTTGATTAATACAAGAAATAGGTCATAGAAAATGTTTAATAGTGTATTTCAGCAGAGCGGGGGGGGGGGCACGGTGCTGCTGACCTGGGGTCAGTGGGACATCATCTGGTTCAGGGGAAGAGGAGAATAGAAACTGTTATGATCACAGCTATTAATATTAGAACACTAATATTGTTAAGAATCAATCTATCCAACATGCTTTTGTTCATTTAAAAACATATTGTTTTATTAGTACAGAAAAATGAAGACTTATTTTAAATATGAAATAATATGATTAAATGACATCAGCTATATATAATGTACTTGTTAACTTACTAATGTAACATTACAGGGGGCTAAAGGAACAGCTTCATCTTATTAGCCTGGCCATGCTCCTCTTTAATTCATCGACTCCAACAAATGTAAAAGCAAAGTTTCTGGATCCTTTCCAGCTGAGTTAGCTTGTAAGCTACCCGGTCTACGTGGGCTGGGTCCTCCGTGGACCGCGTGGGCTGCGTCCTCCAAAGGGTGCAGCCCCTGCATCGAGACACGGCCACAGCGCCATCAAGGGGTGGAGCTACAGCAACACATGGGGGCGATACAACCTGGAACATTCAATTAAAGAGAAGACTCATCTCTATACTAGAGAGGATACATGAATCATTCAAATACTTATCCTGAGGGAAGATCTTTTGTGTGACATATAGTCCATTGATAACAAATTAAATAGAATAAGATACATAAAATAAAAATATGAGTACCGATCCTCACAAGAGATGAAAAGCCTCCATCAGCCAAAGCTCTGGAGGCCTCGCGGGGTCACACGCGCATCGCTAAAGCCACAAAGCCGTACAGATCGCTGAGCACCTGAAACTCCTAAATAGTATCGTTGCAGTGTTATTTACAGTTTGCTTAGAATTACAATTTATTTTCTGTTACAACGTTGTTGTTAACCCTTTCATGCTTTGTGGTCACTCCATTAGAGACTGCTCACTACATGCTGCTTGTCTTGTATATGCATGGGCTTTCGTATTTTATAGTTTGTGCATGATATATCATTTTGTTCATTGTTTGTTAAACATATATTACTTAACAATCTGTTTAAAAAAATGCATAAAGATGAAAATATCCTGTTTGTTGTAATTCATGCACGAAGGAGTTAATAAATCACACAGAGGGAACATCACTATATTGTAATTATTCATATAGGATTTTTCTATCAAACATTTCCGGGTCGGTCAGGGGGCACTTGGCTGAGAACATGTTTCAAAGCGGGTACATTACTGAGAAAGGTTTGAGAAGCACTGCTCTAGATGATCAAGGAGCCTCAACACTTCCTTTATCACCTCCTTTAGGAAACACTGGACCTAGTGATGGTGAGATGAAGCTTCATGAAGCTTTGAAGCCAATTGGTTCTCAACAGGGTTCATCTCATGAGGCTCCATCTGAACACAAACCCCCTGCTGGTCAAAGAGTGTAACACAGGCAGATATGAAATCTCAGCAGTGAGATCTTTCTCAGACCGAGTTCCCGATGAGTAAAGCCTTAGAATAACTCTAAACAACGAACATGAAATCATATTTTCATGTAATCAATATCGTATAAGTTCCAGTTGAATGATCGTGAGTGAGAAGCCTAAGGAGGCTGCTGGCACACAAACAAAGAGGGATGTTTATCTCTCATATAAATTGATTAACTTAATAAATGTATATGTGAGCTGCTCCATCGAAATCACTCTCATTGACCCGAAGACACATTTTGAGTTGGAAAGACAACACTGTTGGAAAGAGGACATTCCTAGCTTTCTAATGATATCCGGATTGTTGTTGTTGTTGTTGTTGTTGTTCTCCAAATATTAAGCAACATATGTCACATTACATAATGACTGTCACGAGTCATCGCACATCACAAAGGCTTTTAAAAAGACATCACTGACAACAACAACAACAACAACACAGATTCAAACCAACAGACATAAGAACACCAGATATCGGCAGACATGTCCTCATTTGCGAAATAGGGGGGACAGGGCAGGACCAGCTGGTAAACAGTGCGTCCATCATTGATTCAGGAGGTTGATGGCTTGTGGGACGAAAGACAGCCGAGATCTGTCCTCATGAACCTTCTCTGGAATCCATCGATCTGATTGGTTATTATATCAAAACACTACGGAGGGAAGACATTTTAGTTTGGAGTACTGGTCTGGGGGAAGCTCAGGAGTGTGTGTGTGGGGGTGTGTGGTGTGTGTGTGGGTGTTGTTGGTGGTGTACGTTTGTGTACTTGTGTGTGTCGTGTTTGGAGTGTATGTGTGTGTGTGGTGAGTGTGTGTGAAGTGGTATGTGTGTGTGTAGGTTTGTGTGTGTGTGAGTGTGTGTGTGTGTATGTGTGTGTGTGTGTGTGTGTGAGTGTGTGTACGTTTGTGTACGTGTGTGTGTGCGTGTGTGTGTACGATTGTGTGTGTGTGTGTGTACGTGTGTGTGTGTGTGTTGTGTGTGTGTTGCGTGCGTGTTGTGTGTGTGTTGTGTTTGTGTGTGTTGTGTGTGTGTGCGTGTGTGTGTGTGTGTGTTTGTGTTACTGTGTGTGGTGTGTGTACGTTTTTGTGTACGTTAGTGGTGTGTGCGTGGTGTGTGTACGATTGTGGTGTGTGTGTGTATGTGTGTGTGGGTGTGTGTGGTGGGTGGGTGTGTGTGTGTGTGTGTGTGTGTGTGTGTGTGTGGTGAGTGTGTGTGTGTGGTGTGTGTGTGTACGTGTGTGTGTGTGTGTGGTGTGCGTGTGTGTGGTGTGTGCGTGTGTGTGCGTGTGTGTACGTGTGTGTACGTGTGTGTGTGTACGTGTGTGTGTACGTGTGTGTGCGTGTGTGTACGTGTGTGTACGTGTGTGCGTGTGTGTGTACATTTGTGTGTGTGTGTACATGTGTGTGCGTGTGTGTGTGTACGTGTGTGTGTGTGTGTGTGTACGTGTGTACGTTGTGGTGTGTGTGTGTGTGTGTGTACGTGTGTGTACGTGTGTGTACGTGTGTGTGCGTGTACGTGTGTGTGTACGTTTGTTGTGTGTGTGTGTACGTTTGTGTGTGTGTACGTGTGTGTACGTGTGTGTACGTGTGTGTACATTTGTGTGTGTGTGTACGTGTGTGTGTGCGTATGTGTGTACGTTTGTGTGTGTGTGTGTGTGTGTACGTTTGTGTGTGTGTGTGTGTACGTTTGTGTGTGTGTACGTGTGTGTACGTGTGTGTGTACGTGTGTGTACGTGTGTGTACGTGTGTGTGTACGTGTGTGTGTACGTGTGTGTGTGTGTACGTGTGTGTACGTGTGTGTGTACGTGTGTGTACGTGTGTGTGTGTGTGTACGTGTGTGTGTATTTTTGTGTTTGTGTGTATTGTGTGTGTGTCGAGAAACACCGGCTGTTGTTCCGCCTGCTGTGACGTCACGTGCTTGTAATGATGCCGAAGCTTCAAAGTTGTATTTCATCTGAATCTGAAACAAGTTTAATTTTCTGAAAGCCAAGAGTTTGTTTATTTGAAACCAGATCAAAACAAAGTGTAACGGACCCTGCCGCGTTCTCTATGATCACTATACTCTTACATTCCTCATGTCAGCGGAGGGAGGGGGGGCGGTGTGCGGAACAGCAGAGTGGCAGGGAGAGCTGCCAGCTTCCCTTCACGAGCTTCAAACATGTATTTATTTTGTGATTTTGGAAATAAAAGTTTCATATTCTGAAAGCCAAGAGTTTGTTTATTTAAAATCAAACAAAACACCGGAACCTCGAGAAACTATTTTTCTTACGCAAATCCACGTTTATTTAGAAACGAGCCGTTGCGACTTCCGGCTGATTTCGAGCGGGTCAAATACTTCCAGCAGTTTCACAAATGGCTCCAAATGTCATTTGTTTCTCTCCCGCTCTATTCCTGGAGGGTCAGACATTGTTTCTAAACAACAGAGCACCTGTTATCTCAAAGATTTACTTCTTCTACGGTTACATTGGAGAAAGGTTACTTTTCCTAAAGTGTACAAGTGTTCAAGCTTCAAAGCAGAGTGTCCTTCACACGTCAAACTAGCCGAAGATCGAAGTGCTAGTGACCCGCAGGAATAAGACTTAGTGTTACAAAAACATGGCCGACAGATGCTTCTTGACTCTGTGGGTGGTGTTTCTCAATTTCGAGGACGCTTGCTTGGCAGCACATGTCGTCCGAGTCACTTGCTTCAGAAGCGAGGCAAGAATCCTTCCTAGCCTCGGAAAACGAAGAATGGTGGAACAGGCTAACAGGTGTGCGTCATATGCGAGGCCCCGCTTTAAATGGAGCGCGATGGAAATGAGTCTGTGCGCAAAGCATTGTGGGGATTTTAAGACTGCGGAGTCTACACAGGTGCAGCCTTGAAATGTATCGCTACGAAGTACGCCGGCCTCGGTAGAATTCCAAGTATGCTGGAAATTGGAACAGACCTTCGGCGCCACTCGATGAAGCAGTATGCTTGAAATAGTGGCTCTGGAGCAGCCTTCCTCGGTGTGTGAGGCATTAGAGTCTCTTCTTACCCATACTCCTCTCTGTTTTCCTCTTTCAATAACTCTGAACAATTTGTATTGATGATCAGCAGGAATAATCCTGACACTCCATCTGAACTCTGAATGAGCGGATTGTGATCTGCTGCTAAACACAAACAATATGCAGGAACGTGAGTCTGTTTCAAAGGCCTTTGTCCTTTTAGTTCGGTTTGATGATATAAACCAAATCAAACTGAAAACATCGTACACATTCTCTTTATCAATAAGACATTGGTTCTTCTTTTAGACCGGAACAGACTGATAACTCAACAGGAACTATCAACAACATCCCAATGGAAGTTTAGCCTCTTGAGCCCTGAGCCTGTTTTTCAGGTTTCAGGCTCGAACATGCCACGAACACAACAAAGACTATATCTTCACTTCTGAAAGGGGTACATTAATAATCTTTTCTCTCAAAGCAAGGTTACATCTGTGAGTTGGATGTAGAAGTGTCAGAATCAATATAGATGTTTATATTTTAAAGTAAATTCAGATGGGACATAGTAAAAACATGTCAATTCTAATGTCCGCCTAAAAGAACCCATTACCTATAGTGAAACCCTTGAATGATGGGTTAGTAGACTCAAAGCTTTAGGAATCCAAACTATAACATATAATAAGTACCCTGTATCAAGATTGATGCAAAACAAGTTACATTTGACCTTTTTAGACAGATTTAGAAAAATAAAGTCCAGGCGGACTCACCTCTGGGTAATTTGGGAACCATCAGTTCCATTTGAACTTTTTCACTGTAGAAATCATTTTATTACTTTGAATTATCACTAAAGGTATTCATTCCATCGAAATACAACTGGTGTGAAAAAAATATAAAAACATACTCTGTTACCCTCTTTGGCATCACGGACCCGAAATCGCGTCATTTGCAGGAAACAACGTCTAAGGAACCTTAATATTTATTAAACAACGTCTAAGGAACCTTAATATTTAATAAACAACGTCTAAGGAACCTTAATATTTAATAAACTATGAATATTTTATATCCATATGACGGGAAAAAACTAATTTAACTGATCTTTTTCATTTATTTTTCAATAAGAACACACAATGCTAACAGTGAGCCTCTGAATTAGCCCCGAGCGAAAAATGCTAACCTATTACTGCACCGAAAATCACTCCTAGCTCCCTTATTACTTATCCTAGCTGCACATCCAACACATCGTTTATGATCGCAAGGAGACACGGAATCTAACGGTGCCCACCTCAACACTGAAAGATACAAACTCGCGAGGTTATCAACAAAAACGTAAATCAAAACAAGTGGCGCTAGGTACTAACATGCGCTAGGCTAATGGCTTACCTTCCTCTTTGTCTGGACCATATCTCTGGAACACATTGGTCGATTTACACCTTTATCTTAAAGGTCCCATGTCATGCTTTTCCGGTTATTACCCGTCCCCTTGTGTGTTATGAAGGTTTTTATGCATGTAAACGGTCTGCAGAGTCAAAACCCTCAAAGTGCACCCTGTAGCGAGTAAAACTCTAAAACAGAACATACCTCCCCAAAACGCCTCGTTGGAGATACGTCACTGTCCATTTGATTCTTCCGGGGACATCATGATGTCCCCAGAATGAAATGGACCAATCCGCGGAGCCGTTACGTTAAGCCCCCGCTGATTGGTCCAAATTGACCAATCCACGGACTTCCTCACACACTCACTCGGTGCAAGCAGCTCTGCTGAGCTCTCCTCCCTGGCTGCAGGCTGATAACAGACAGTTGGGATTGCGGCGAAATTCTCTCTGCAGACCCATTCTCTCTGCGGACCCATTCTCTCTGCAGACCCATTCTCTCTGCAGACCCATTCTCCCTGCAGACCCATTCTCTCTGTAGACCCATTCTCTCCGCAGACCCATTCTCTCTGCAGACCCCCCATTCTCTCTGCAGACCCATTCTCACAGCAGACTCATTCTCTCAGCAGACCCATTCTCTCTGCAGACCCATTCTCGACCCATTCTCTCTGCAGACCCATTCTCTCCGCAGACCCATTCTCTCCGCAGACCCATTCTCTCTGTAGACCCATTCTCGACCCATTCTCTCTGCAGACCCATTCTCTCTGCAGACCCATTCTCCCTGCAGACCCATTCTCTCTGCAGACCCATTCTCACAGCGTTTATCAACCTTGTTCTTACTCAATATCAAGCCACACTTATTGTTTTTACTTCGGCTGTGACTTTGTGTGCTCAGGGTGAGTTTGGCTGTGTATCGCTAAACAAGGAAATCCCACCTCCACGGAGCTCAGCGCGATTCACAACGTCCCGACCAATCGGAGCACACTGGGCTCACAGGGAGGGGGGGGGCAAGAGCTGCAACGAGCCGTTTAGTGGAGAGAGTGAATACACATACTTTACAGAGATGCTGTTTGAGAAACCAATGTGAGTTTGGAAAATTGCAGTATAAATCTATTCTAGTAGACCTCAACAATGGAATTATGATCAGTGGAAATGGCCGTGACATGTGACCTTTAACCATTACATCCAATAGAATCGATGGGCAGTTCCCAAAGCCACGTAAACATTACCATTGTGGACGTAATAGAGAAACGAACAAAGCATATCTGAAAGTGCACGCCTGGACGGTAAACTTCATACCCAGTATATTGCCATAAATATGATGATGGATTATCAGTAAAATGTCTATGTGACACAAAGACATTGGATTAACCTTGAGCAGCGTTTTTATTCCGGTGAACACAACTTTTGATCACAAATCAAAAAAAGGTAAGACGTAATTATTGTAATATTTTTGAAACCGGATGTTGTTTGCTTTCTCTTTTCTGGCTGATAGCTCCAGGAATTCGGGGTCTTACGGTGATGACATTACATGTGTGGAATCTGTGGAGTCTCGGCTTTAATCGGATATCTTGTTTGTGCAGTTACGATAAGTAATAAGGGCATTTCTACCGTGAGTGCTGTGCAAAGGTCCGTTAGCATTTTTTCGCTCCATGCTAATTCAAAGGCTTGGTATTACTCTTGTGTTTCTTTTAGCTAAACATGGTTCACATTGTCAGTTAGCTGAGTTTCTTACCGTTAAAAGGGTATGGAACATTAATAGTTTCATAAATGTTAAGAAGCCCTAAGACATAGTCTCGTAAAAAAAACGGTGGGAGGGGTCCACTGGGGGGACCCTCGAGCTTAAGAGGTTAAAGTCACAACATTTCATTAATCAAACAGATTATTAGAGAAACTACTCTGCAGATTAATCAGTCAGTGGTTATAGTACACATCAGAAAAGTAGTATGACAAAAACATTAAACATTCAAAACTTCTGTTGATAAAGATGGAGTTCATATGAAGTCATGTTTGAATATTGTCAAACAGAGTTTATACAGACAGATTTTTCTCATGTGAATTGTCGTAGGACTAATTAATTGTCCTGTTTTTTTGTTGCAGATATGACTTGGAAAATGTCAGGTTCAGAAGAGTCTCCAGGGTTGTCCTCAGTCTCTGGTTGTAAATGTCTCTCTGGATCTGAGTTCCTGGCTGGTTCTGGTCCTCCACAGTCCTCTCCATCAGCTTCTGTTTCCATGTGTTCAGCTGAGCTGCTGGCTGGAGGCTCTGCCTCTCTGTCCTCCTCAGTTTGAGTTTGATGAAGCTCTGAGGACTGACGACCAACACACTTATGGCTTTTGACCTGACGACTCCAAGTGAATATTTTGTCACAAAAACCGCAGCTGAATGGTTTCTCTCCTGTGTGGATTCTCATGTGGCTCTTTAAATCTCCTCTCTGTGTAAAAGATTTCCCACAGACTGAGCAGCTGAACGGTTTCTCTCCAGTATGGATTCTCATGTGTCTCTGTAAATCTCTTCTCTCTGCAAAAGATTTCTCACAGACTGAGCAACTGAATGGTTTCTCTCCTGTGTGGATTCTCATGTGCTCCTTTAAATGTCCTCTCTGTGTAAAATATTTCTCACAGACTGAGCAGCTGAACGGTTTCTCTCCTGTGTGGATTCTAATGTGGTCCTTTAAACTTCCTCTCACTGCAAAAGATTTGTTACAGACTGAGCAGCTGAATGGTTTGTCTCCTGTGTGGATTCGCATGTGAATTGGTAAGTGATGTCTCGAAGCAAAAGATTTCTTACAAACTAAGCAGGTAAATGGTTTCTCTCCGGTATGAATTATGATATGTCTATTCAGACTTGACTTGCGGCCAAATCTTTTCGCACACTGAGAGCATCTAAAGTGTTTCTTTCCAGTCCTACGTCCTGAATCACTGACACAGTCTTGTTTATTTCTCTGAGAGTTTGAACCTGGTTCTCTGGTCTCCTTCGAATCAGCACTGTCTTCAGTGTCAGGTCCAGAAGAGTCTCCAGGGTTGTCCTCAGTCTCTGGTTGTACATGTCTCTCTGGATCTGAGCTCCTGGCTGGTTCTGGTCCTCCACAGTCCTCTCCATCAGCTTCTGTTTCCAGGTGTTGAGTTTGTTTTGATGAAGCTGAGAGAACTGAGGTTTCTCTTCATCATCTTCACTCTTCACAGGGACAGGAGTGAATATGAACTTGATGATATCAGCCTCCTCCAGCCCTTGAAGCTGCTCTCCCTCCTGACTGCTCCAGAGTTCCTCCTGTTCCTCTTTAATGTGTGGGGGGGGCTCTGGGTCCTCCTGATCCAGACTGGAGCTCCACTCCAGCTGCTCAGGGGGAACCTCTTCTTTAACCACCACCAGCTGCTGGACGTCTGCAGGAAACAGGAAACACATATTCAGAGAAACTGTAGATTATTAGAATTTAAAATCTAACCACGAAGTTTCCGCCCACTGTGTATTTCTGTTGGCTCAATAGTCTGTCAATTACACCTTTTTCCAGATGCCCCGAGAGTTTCAGGACAACAGGTGAGTTAGTACGGTAGCTGGTCTAAAATGTAGTTTCACTGCCGCTTAGCAAGGCGTCGGTTGTTCATGGAGTGTGAGGCCATAGCCTTATAGTTTGTGACCTGTCTGCAGAGTCGGTAGCTGGGAACTGGTGTTGGAGTTTCTCAGAGTAGTCGTTTAGCATCTCTCAACGCCTTGCTAAACCTGTACTTGGACTCATACAGGTGCATCTCAATGAATTGAATATCTTGGAATAGTGATTTTATGTCAGTAATTCAATTCATAAAGTTTAAACGTATACATCACATAGATTCATCACATACAAAGGGATTATTTCCAGCGTTTTAATCTTGATGATTGCAGTTTACAGATAACAGGGCTCGACATTATAATTGGCCCGCTGGCCCGGAAGCACTATTTATACACCCCGGGCCAGCATAACGTACTTTCCACTTGCCCGCTCGGGCCACTACAAATATTGTTTAAAAAAAAATGTTTCCTGTGGTATTGGTATTTTGACAAGCAATTTTGTTAAATTGTTTCATTTATCAACGCTACAACATAGCGTTTCGTGAGTCGCTTGTCGTTGTTGGGTGAAAAGCAAACAGCTGTTTGCTGCGGAGCGCAGCGCGAGCAGGCTCCCGTGAGCGCGCTCCTTCACGACAGACTATCGCGCCACCTAACCATTCGCCAAAATGTTTTTAATACCAGCGGTAACCGGCCAAGCGCCGGGCAAAAAAACTATTTTCAAATAAAAGAAAGTCACCGGAGGAGTTAAAGGAGAGTGACAGGGAGCATGAGAAGAAGAGGGAGAGAAAGTTTCAGCTTGATGGATGGAGTTGGCTTCTAGTGGTGCAGTGACGCGTCCTAAAACCTTTTATAATCTATCATTAGATTCATGATTCGAACATTATAAAAGTAGGGTAGACATGTGGAGATTATCCGGCAGAACAAAACGTGCATTTATCAAACAGGTTTGTTTCCACAGACCTTATTTCCAGCTATTTTCCAAAACCCTGAAATCCCATTGCTTTCTGTGGAGAAATCCCATTGCTTTCTGTGGAACCAGCAGCTTACTTCCTGGTTTCAGGACGCGTCACTGCACCTCTCAATATGATGCAATAAGGTCTTCTGTCGGCTCTGTACATCAATGCCGACCTCTGCTGACAGGAAGTGAAGAGCAGAGAATATAAAGGTATTGGCTTTAGGGAAATGTCCCAGCAGTTTAGGATAATGAAGGATCTAATCTAATCTATAGCCATTACATTTCTAACTCCTAATGACAGGAAGGCAGAAAGCGCATTATACAAATAATAATACTCATAATAATAGCAGACATTTTTTAACAATGACCACAATATCATTATTTTAATAAACCAAATATGAATAATTGAGGAAAATGAGGAAGAACTGATTGTTCAAATGTTGTAGTACAAGTAGTAAGTGCATAAATTACTATAGCAACAAATGTGTTATTTTTCTTCATTATTAGTCGATATTTTTTTTCTGGACGAATGCTCCGGGTCAGAGGTTACAATGGTGGGGCCAGTGGTCACAATGGTGGGGCCAGTGGCTACAATGGTGGGGCCAGTGACAATACAATTCCACCGGCCCGGAGGGCCAGTGGCTTTTTACCCTTAATGTCTACCCCTGGATAATGAAAAGACAAAACAAAGCATTGAATATTACATAAGACTAGGGTTGGGAACCAAAACTCGGTTCCAGATGAGACCGATAAGAAAATGCTGGGTACCGGGTACCCATAAAAAGTACACAATTTGGGTCCTGCTTTACGGTTCCTAAACGCGGTACACCCTGTATTCCACCGGGTCCGTCTGCGCCGCAGCGACCCGGTGGAATACAGGGTAACAAGTGGCGGACTGGCCATCTGTGTGTTCTGGAGAATCATAGGTCGTCAGTGGGCCGCTGGCGGCCGGCTCGGTTCGCTGGCGGCCGGCACCGCCCTTAACTTTTTTAAACGGCATCATGTAAGTTGCGCTGACAGGCGACAGAGGTCCGCTGTTGCCCCGCAGCGAGGCCCCCCCCCGCCCTCCCGTAGACAGTTCACGAGCTCAGTCACTTCATAACACCAAAGATGGTTCACGGTAAACGCTCTAAAGTGTGGCTCCACTACACTAAGAAAGAGAACTTTCCACAGTGCTATGCCTGTGGAAAGTTAAAAGCTTGCCTCAGGCATAGCTCAGTTAAAATAAAGCAGAGCTCAACAGCTACAATACATGTCAGTTAAAGCTTAACCCTTAGACGCACGCGTGACTGGACCCTACAGTCCTCCATCAGTGGGGCTAAAAGGACCCGTATTAGAATAATATGTGTTTTCATGCCATTTGTCATTTTGGTTAAGAAAAATCACGTATATAATATTTAGTATTATATTTTGGTTCACATTAGAAATATTTTATATTTAACTTTTCACAATTTGACATTTTATTTACATTTTGAAAAAAAAACGTTGTCAACACATTGTCCCAAAGATCTCCGCTATTCTGAGACCCTCACAGTATTCCAGTCCCTTTTCAAAACTCCTCTCTTCTCCTCTTGTCTACTCATAGCCCCCCCCCCATCAGTCCATGCCGGTTGATAGTCCTACACCCCCCACCCTAACCTTCCCTTATATTGTAAAGCGATTGTGAGTCCTTGAAAAGCCCTATAAAATATAATGTATTATTATTATACTGACAGGTCTCAGATCTTGCTGTGTAAAATAATCTTCCTGAGAGGTGTCACTTGTGATGTCGTCCGTTTGGTCCTACAGTGAATGTATTCCTGACAGCAACAGGTGATAAGAATCAAAGGATCCCATAGAAAATGCAAGCGAGTCGTTTTTGACCCGCTTATGGAAGCTTGGGGTAGAAATACAAAAACTACAATTTCTTAAAATGTAAATTTAAAATGTGAATGGCGTGATATCCAAAACATGTTTTTGAGGAATAGCTGGAATATGAAATGATACTTCAAGAACACCACCTCAGCGGGTCCAAAAAGACCCACTGATGCATCTAAGGGTTAAAAGAATAAAGATATTTTTGTCCATCTAAACGTTTGAGCTCTTTCTTTTACAATCAGAACGGGGAATCGATGAGAACCGGAATGGATCAGAAGATACCCGGTGCTTCTCATCTGATCTCTGATATGAAAGCAATGTGTTCTGGTCACATTGAGCTCTTGGGTCTAACATTCAACAAGCCGTCTGCTGGTCAGACATTGCCGACGATACATTTTAAGATGAGTTGAGTCACTGCCGCTAAATGCCGGTAGCATCAAGCTAGCAAGTCCTGCATTAGCCTCACATCAACAGGTGCCGACAGAACATCCTGAATAGACCAACTCACATCTCCTGTTTCACTCATCAGACTATTCTTCTGCTTCCTTGTTGTTTTCTGTCACGTTCAAAACTCTAGTTCAAAACCGCGGGACCTGCTTTTTAGAATGTGCACGCTTCGTCCGATGTCGCGTTCGTGCGCATCCACCTGGGCAGGCTGTGTGTCCTTCTCCGTCACGATAACGGCTTGAGGTTAAAAAATAATAATAAACGAATTTGAAACTGGGGGGGGGGGGAGAGACACAAACGGGCAGACAGCAGAGCTCGGGGCAATAATGCAGATTTGTTTGACTACACTTTGTTGTTCTCCTCCTTTCCTCCGCTCTTGTCTCTGATTGTGTGTGTGTGCATTCGTGTGTGTGTGTGTGTGTGTGTGTGCATGTGTAGCCGGTGCCACGGTCCTGCGCTCTGCTCAGCCCGGCGGCCATGTTCAGCGCCAGAAAGACCTGGGACCTCGGCCACGCCCCCTGCCTGGAGCTCTGGAAGAAAGATATCTCATTGGACGGTGGGTCAGAGTGGGCGGGGCTTCACACAAACACCAGCATGGCTGCATTTTTGGCATGACAGGTGTGTGTGTGTGTGTGTGGGGGGGAGTGGAGCCCCGCCCTTCAGAAACAGAGTGGAGGGAGAAGGTGAATACGCAAAGCAGTGGACACTGAAACATGCATTGGATAAATAACATTTATCGTTTAGTTTATTTAATAAAAGAACATGTTCAATGTGAAAAGTGACCGTAAATAGACTTCAGTTGCAATTTGGTGCTATAAATATATATATATAAATATATATAGACAATGGTAGGGGAAACACTGATACCCATCCCTACATGAGACCAATGATCTAAACATTCTGACTTTCTCCTCAAAATCCTGACCTTTTCTGGAAATCCATCAAATTTCTAACTTATTTCTGGAAAGCTCATGATTAGCCTCCAAAGCCAAGAGCTAACCCAGAGAAGAGCCCCCTATGTCAGCTGGTGCTGAGGCTAGCTGCCCCTATGTCAGCTGGTGCTGAGGCTAGCTGTGCTGAGGCTAGCTGCCCCCTATGTCAGCTGGTGCTGAGGCTAGCTGCCCCCTATGTCAGCTGGTACTGAGGCTAGCTGCCCCCTATGTCAGCTGGTGCTGAGGCTAGCTTGCCCCCCTATGTCAGCTGGTGCTGAGGCTAGCTGCCCCCTATGTCAGCTGGTGCTGAGGCTGAGCTGCCCCTATGTCAGCTGGTGCTGAGGCTAGCTGCCCCCTATGTCAGCTGGTGCTGAGGCTCGCTGCCCCCCTATGTCAGCTGGTGCTGAGGCTAGCTGCCCCCTATGTCAGCTGGGCCTGAGGCTAGCTGCCCCCTCTGTCAGCTGGTACTGAGGCTAGCTGCCCCCTATGTCAGCTGGTGCTGAGGCCTAGCTGCCCCAATGTCAGCTGGTGCTGAGGCTAGCTGCCCCCTATGTCAGCTGGTGCTGAGGCTAGCTGCCCCCTATGTCAGCCTGCTGGTGCTGAGGCTAGCTGCCCCCTATGTCAGCTGGTGCTGAGGCTAGCTGCCCCTATGTCAGCTGGTGCTGAGGCTAGCTGCCCCCTATGTCCAGCTGGTACTGAGGCTAGCTGCCCCCTATGTCAGCTGGTGCTGAGGCTAGCTGCCCCCTCTGTCAGCTGGTACTGAGGCTAGCTGCCCCCCTCTGTCAGCTGGTGCTGAGGCTAGCTGCCCCCTATGTCAGCTGGTGCTGAGGCTAGCTGCCCCCTCTGTCAGCTGGTGCTGAGGCTAGCTGCCCCCTATGTCAGCTGGTGCTGAGGCTAGCTGTGCTGAGGCTAGCTGCCCCCTATGTCAGCTGGTGCTGAGGCTAGCTGCCCCCTATGTCAGCTGGTACTGAGGCTAGCTGCCCCCTATGTCAGCTGGTGCTGAGGCTAGCTGCCCCCTATGTCAGCTGGTGCTGAGGCTAGCTGCCCCCTATGTCAGCTGGTGCTGAGGCTAGCTGCCCCTCTGTCAGCTGGTGCCTGAGGCTAGCTGCCCCCTATGTCAGCTGGTGCTGAGGCTAGCTGCCCCCTCTGTCAGCTGGTGCTGAGGCTCGCTGCCCCCTCTGTCAGCTGGTGCTGAGGCTCGCTGCCCCCTATGTCAGCTGGTGCTGAGGCTCGCTGCCCCCTCTGTCAGCTGGTGCTGAGGCTCGCTGCCCCCTCTGTCAGCTGGTGCTGAGGCTAGCTGCCCCCTATGTCAGCTGGTGCTGAGGCTCGCTGCCCCCCTCTGTCAGCTGGTGCTGAGGCTCGCTGCCCCCTATGTCAGCTGGTGCTGAGGCTAGCTGCCCCCTATGTCAGCTGGTGCTGAGGCTAGCTGCCCCCTATGTCAGCTGGTGCTGAGGCTAGCTGCCCCCTATGTCAGCTGGTGCTGAGGCTAGCTGCCCCCCTATGTCAGCTGGTGCTGAGGCTAGCTGCCCCCTATGTCAGCTGGTACTGAGGCTAGCTGCCCCCTATGTCAGCTGGTGCTGAGGCTAGCTGCCCCCTATGTCAGCTGGTGCTGAGGCTAGCTGCCCCCTCTGTCAGCTGGTGCTGAGGCTAGCTGCCCCCTATGTCAGCTGGTGCTGAGGCTAGCTGCCCCCTATGTCAGCTGGTGCTGAGGCTAGCTGCCCCCTATGTCAGCTGGTGCTGAGGCTAGCTGCCCCCTATGTCAGCTGGTGCTGAGGCTAGCTGCCCCCTATGTTCAGCTGGTGCTGAGGCTAGCTGCCCCCTATGTCAGCTGGTGCTGAGGCTAGCTGCCCCCTCTGTCAGCTGGTGCTGAGGCTAGCTGCCCCCCTATGTCAGCTGGTGCTGAGGCTAGCTGCCCCCTATGTCAGCTGGTGCTGAGGCTAGCCTGCCCCCTATGTCAGCTGGTGCTGAGGCTAGCTGCCCCCTATGTCAGCTGGTGCTGAGGCTAGCTGCCCCCTATGTCAGCTGGTGCTGAGGCTAGCTGCCCCCTATGTCAGCTGGTGCTGAGGCTAGCTGCCCCCTATGTCAGCTGGTGCTGAGGCTAGCTGCCCCCTATGTCAGCTGGTGCTGAGGCTAGCTGCCCCCTATGTCAGCTGGTGCTGAGGCTAGCTGCCCCCTATGTCAGCTGGTGCTGAGGCTAGCTGGCCCCCTATGTCAGCTGGTGCTGAGGCTAGCTGCCCCCTCTGTCAGCTGGTGGCTGAGGCTAGCTGCCCCCTATGTCAGCTGTGCTGAGGCTAGCTGCCCCCTCTGTCAGCTGGTGCTGAGGCTAGCTGCCCCCTATGTCAGCTGGTGCTGAGGCTAGCTGCCCCCTATGTCAGCTGGTGCTGAGGCTAGCTGCCCCCTATGTCAGCTGTGCTGAGGCTCGCTGCCCCCTATGTCAGCTGGTGCTGAGCTAGCTGCCCCCTATGGTCAGCTGGTGCTGAGGCTAGCTGCCCCCTCTGTCAGCTGGTGCTGAGGCTAGCTGCCCCCTATGTCAGCTGGTGCTGAGGCTAGCTGCCCCTATGTCAGCTGGTGCTGAGGCTAGCTGCCCCCTAATGTCAGCTGGTGCTGAGGCTAGCTGCCCCCTATGTCAGCTGGTGCTGAGGCTAGCTGCCCCCTCTGTCAGCTGGTGCTGAGGCTAGCTGCCCCCTATGTCAGCTGGTGCTGAGGCTAGCTGCCCCCTATGTCAGCTGGTGCTGAGGCTAGCTGCCCCCTATGTCAGCTGGTGCTGAGGCTAGCTGCCCCCTATGTCAGCTGGTGCTGAGGCTAGCTGCCCCCTATGTCAGCTGGTGCTGAGGCTAGCTGCCCCCTATGTCAGCTGGTGCTGAGGCTAGCTGCCCCCTCTGTCAGCTGGTGCTGAGGCTAGCTGCCCCCTATGTCAGCTGGTGCTGAGCTAGCTGCCCCCTATTCAGCTGGTGCTGAGGCTAGCTGCCCCCTATGTCAGCTGGTGCTGAGGCTAGCTGCCCCCTATGTCAGCTGGTGCTGAGGCTAGCTGCCCCCTCTGTCAGCTGGTGCTGAGGCTAGCTGCCCCCTATGTCAGCTGGTGCTGAGGCTAGCTGCCCCCTATGTCAGCTGGTGCTGAGGCTAGCTGCCCCCTATGTCAGCTGGTGCTGAGGCTCGCTGCCCCCTATGTCAGCTGGTGCTGAGGCTAGCTGCCCCCTATGTCAGCTGGTGCTGAGGCTAGCTGCCCCCTATGTCAGCTGGTGCTGAGGCTAGCTGCCCCCTCTGTCAGCTGGTGCTGAGGCTAGCTGCCCCCTCTCAGAGCCACTCTGACCAGTCTCTCAGCAACACTGCTCTCCAAACACCAATCACAGTCACACGCATTATAACACAATGTAAACACAACTATTTACAACATTGGGAAGAAGAAACTAAAAGCAGACAGGTGAGAGAGAGAGAGGGGGAGAGAGGGAGAGAGAGAGAGAGAGAGAGAGAGAGAGAGAGAGAGAGAGAGGGAGAGAGAGAGAGACAGAGAGAGAGAGAGACAGAGAGAGAGAGAGAGAGAGAGACAGAGAGAGAGAGAGGGAGAGAGAGAGACACAGAATATGTGGTCACTGTACAACAGGTGAGAGAGAGACAGAGATGCACTTCCTCCTGAAGTCAAACGTTCAACGAAGTAAGGAGCGTTTACTGGAACAAGTTGAACTCTGTGATCCCAGGTTTCAAGGAGGTTGATGAGAGAGAGAGAGAGAGAGAGAGAGAGAGACAGAGAGAGAGACAGAGAGAGAGACAGAGAGAGAGAGAGAGAAGCTCTTCCTCACACGGTGCTTTTGAACCTTTACGGAAACAATTCTTCCCAAAACATATTTAAAACTAAAACTAAACTGGGGAATATAAAGAGAGTTTGTTGCAGGACAGTTTGTCTCAGTCTGAGGAACCGGACTGACCTGATACACCAGCTCTCACATCTTATACACAGCGGGGCAAACAAGTATTCAGTCAGCCACCAAGTGTGCAAGTTCTCCCACTTAAAGAGATGAGAGGCCTGTAGTGTTCATCCTAGGTACACTTCAGCTCTGAGACAGGACGGGGGAAAGAATCCAGGAGATCACATTGACTCCAAGTTAGCTCACGGGAAACTCGGCCTTACTGTGGGGACATCAGAGGAAGTCTTTAAACTGCTGAAAACATTCTTAAAAACAACAGGAATTAGAGAAAGAATTTAAATGTTCCTGCCAATCTCCTGCTCCACACTCCTGTCCAGCAGGTGGCGGTACCGCACCCATGTGTTGGTGCCAACCGAAGAAGAACAATACAGAGAGAGTTAGTAAAGAATCTAAAGTGATAATAGAGTCTAATAAAGAGAGAGTTAGTAAAGAATCTAAAGTGATAATAGAGTCTAATAAAGAGAGAGTTAGTAAAGAGGGAACAGACCTGCTCTGTGGATCTGAGGCTGAACAACAGCGTCCAGTAGCTTCCGGTGTCTCTCGGTCTCCTGTTTTGAACGAGACAGTTCCTCCTCGTACTCTGCTATCGTTCTTTCAAACAGAACACAGATGTCTTCAGCAGCCGCAGTGAGTCGCTGCTTCACCAACGAGAGCAGCACAACACTCATGTTTACTAAATCACCACTTCCCGTTTCTCTCACTCTGTGTTGCTAACGTGTTACCAGCTAGCATGCTAAGCTAGCATGCTAAGCTAGCTTCCAGAGTCCGAGCTAGAGGCTTCAGAAGAAAGAGCACAGAGCCAGAGGTTCATCCAGACACACAGACGATGGATCAGCTGCTCACACACACTGTCTCAGGAACACCGAGAGAGAACCATGGATGCAGAGAGAGAACCCACGAGACGCGATCTGGTTCTTTCCGTTAGAACGAGCGGGACCATCACTTCCGGTGCAAAGGACTTCAAAATAAAAGCGGCTATGATTTCCCCTTAGACAAACCTTTAAGATACACAGACATGGAGCTGCGGAGAGAACCCGGTTTATTTCTACTCACCTTTATTTATATTCTTAGTATTTCCCTTCTTCCTATAAGTCACATGTGTAAGAAGAGTGAAAACCATGGGTATTATTGTGAAGGCCAGCACCGGAAGTTGTGTTTCAGGGTACCGTTAGTATATTAGCATGTTAGCTGGGGGTAAACAAGAAACCCTGGTTTCCGGTTTTTGACGATTTTTGGACAGTTTGTCCACAGCCTAACTCTCTGCATGAGATTTAAAAGTGTCTCTGACTCTTTACAGTCTCAACAAGTGTATCTCTGTCAGCAGGGATAACAGCTAATGCATCATGGGGGTTGTAGTTTGTAATAAACTTTATAGAGATCCAGGGCAAGAAACAAACCGTGCCATCAAGGGGTGGAGCTACAGCAACACATGGGGGCAATAGAGAACCGCAGTGACGCGTCCTAAAACCCGGATGTAAACTCCTTCCGGTTCCTTCGTCAAAAACGCAATGCAATTTCTCCATAGGGTTTTGGAAAATAGCTCTGAATCAGGTCTGTGTTTGAGACACATTTAAGAGACGGGTCACGTTTTGTTCAGCCAGATAATCTCCACATGTCTATCCTATGTTTATAATTTTCGAAGCATAAATCTAGTCGCAAGAAGCAAATGCTAACGTTATGCTATAAAGGAACTACAGCAGGGTCGCTGCTTCAACGTCACGCCAACTTAAGATCCATATTCAAACATCCAGATTGTAAATGGTACAAGTTGAAGTGTTTGTTTGAACAGGAGGCAGGGACTTGCTTTCAAGCAGAACAGGGCAAACAAACTTAGCGGAAGTGTTTACATGTTCGGTGTAATGACGTAAAACGGCCTGGACACCTTCTGTAGTCCTATTCAGCCACTCGGTAACAACCATCGTTTTTCAGAAATCACCAGCGGGGTCACTGCTGATGATTTAATGTCGTAGAACAAAACGTGATCTGTCTCTTCAGTCAAACTCAGACCTTATTTGGAGCTATTTTCCAAAATCCTATGGAGAAATTGCATTGCTTTTTATCGAAGGAACCGGACGTGGTAAAAATGCTAACTTACTTCCGGGTTTTAGGACGCGTCACTGCGGTTCTCTATACAACCTGGAACATTCAATAAAATAGAACGACTAATAAGCATCTACCTGTATCTTAGACCCTGTTCCATCTAAGCTGTTCAAGGAAGTTGCACCCCTAATTAATACACCTGTATTAAATATGATATATCTTTACTGTCAGGCTATGTTCCACAGTCATTTAAAGCTGTAATTAAACCTATTATTAAAAAACAAACCTTGATCCTGAGGTTATGGCCAACTACAGGCCAATATCAAACATTCCCTTCCTCTCAACAATCCTTGAGAAAGCAGTGGTCTCACAATTGTGTGCATTTTTAAATACAAATTGTTTATTTGGGAAATTCCAGTCAGGTTTTAGAAAACATCATAGCACAGAGACAGCACTGGTTAAAGTCACACATGACCTGCTTTCTATATCTGATAATGGACTTGCCTCTAACCTGGTTCTGTTAGATCTGAGTGCTGCCTTTGACACATTGACCATAACCTTCTACTCCAAAGATTAGAGCTTTTGATCGGTATAAGGGGAACTGCACTAAGCTTCTTTTTCGTGTCCTCAGAGATAAATGTTCAGCCCTTATTCAAAAAGCTAAAGCTGATTACTATCTGAGCTGAACCACTGATTGTTTTAATGACCATTCTAAGTTCTGGAAAACAATGAAACACTTCAGAACAAGAAGGTTTCTAGTTTCCCACAGAAGCTGAAGGTCAGTGATTATTTTATTTCAGATTCAGATGGTCTGGCTAATGCTCACTTCAAAAAGGCTGGTCACATGTTTGATGAGCAAAGTCATGACTCTCTAAATGGTCGTACTCACAGCCCTAGTCTAGAGATGAACTCCCCTGTTTCTGATTTAGCTTATTTCTCGGTCTCTGAAGTCTTACAGGGTTTGCAATCAATTGATCCTAAAAGGTCTGCCGGGCCTGACGGCCTCGACCCGTTCTTTTTAAAAATTGCAGCTCAGATTATTGCACAACCGGTAACTGATATGTTTAATCTCTCCCTGTCCACTCACACACTGCCAGCTGTGTGGAAGCAAGCTCTGGTATCGCCCTCTGGAAAGCTGGTGATCCCACGGTGTTAAATAACTATCGTCCTATCTCAAATCTTTCTGTGTTATCAAAGATTCTTGAGTCCCTAGTTTCTACTCAGCTACCAACACAACATCCTTAACCATTACATTACATTGCATTTAGCTGACGCTTTTATCCAAAGCGACTTACAATAAGTACATACGACCAGGAAGACACAACCTTGAAGAAAACAGAATCATAAAGTACATCAGGTTTCATAGAGCCAAACATTTCAAGTGCTACTCAGCTGGCTTTAGAGGAGCCAGTCCTTTGTTAGTATATAAGTGCTTTGTTAGTAATTCTATGGCTGGAAGTGGAGTCGAAAGAGATGAGTTTTCAGTCTGGAAGGTGTGTAAGCTTTCTGCTGTCCTGATGTCAATGGGGAGCTCATTCCACCATCTTGGAGCCAGGATAGCAAACCCACGTGTTTTTGCTGATGGGAACTTGGGTCCCCCTCGCAGCGAGGGTGCAGCGAGTCGTTTGGCTGATGCAGAGCGGAGTGCACGCGCTGGGGTGTACAGTTTAACCATGTCCTGGATGTAGGAAGGGCCAGATCCATTCGCAGCATGGTACGCAAGTACCAGTGTCTTGAAGTGGATTCTAGCAGTTACCGGGAGCCAGTGGAGGGAGCGGAGGAGCGGAGTAGAGTGGGGAACATTTAGGAAGGTTGAAGACCAGACGAGCCGCTGCATTCTGGATGAGCTGCAGAGGTCGGATGGCACATGCAGGTAGACCAGCCAGGAGGGAGTTGCAGTAGCGTGAGATGACGAGAGCCTGGACCAGAACCTGGGTGGCTTTCTGGGTCAGCTGGGGACGAATCCTCCTGATGTTGTAAAGCGTGTATCTGCAGCAACGGGTTGTAGCAGCGATGTTTGCAGTGAAGGACAGGTTGTTATCTAGGGTCACACCCAGAGTCCTTGCAGTCTGAGTCGGGGAAACAACAGAGGTGCCGGAAGGAAAAGCAGTTCAGTCTTGTCACGGTTGAGCTTGAGGTGATGAGCAGACATCCACTGAGAGATGTCAGCTAGACAAGCAGAGACGACCTGGGTCTCTGAGCGGGGAAAGGACAGAATTAATTGGGTGTCGTCAGCGTAGCAGTGGTATGAAAAACCATGCGGGCTAATGACTGATCCGAGCGAGTTTGTGTACAAGGAGAAGAGGAGGGGACCAAGAACAGAGCCCTGAGGGACCCCTGTAGTTAATTGACAAGGGTCGGACTCCGACCCTCTCCAAGTTACCCTGTAGGTACGGTCTTTGAGGTATGAGGCGAGGAGGGAAAGTGCAGAGCCTGAAACTCCAAGTTCTTGGAGAGTGCGAAGGAGGATCTGATGGTTCACCGTGTCGAATGCAGCTGACAGGTCCAACAGGATGATGACAGAGGAGAGGGAGGCTGCTTTAGCAGTGTGCAGTTCCTCAGTGACAGCAAGGAGGGCAGTTTCTGTGGAGTGACCTGCCTTGAAACCAGACTGGTGCGGATCCAGAAGGTTGTTCTGATGGAGATAACAGGAGAGTTGTTTAAAGACAGCGCGTTCAAGTGTTTTAGACAGGAACGGGAGGAGAGAGACAGGCCTGTAGTTGATAACATCAGACGGGTTGAGGGTGGAAATGGAGAAAATTCCTATGCAATCTGGATTCAGATCAAAGCACAGTACTGTGACTGCCAGTCTGAAAGTCTTAGACGATATTAAGGCTGCTTTGGATAACAAATCTGTTTGTGTTGTATTGTTTATTGACCTATCAATCAATCAATGTTTATTTATATAGCCCAATATCACAAATGTTACATTTGTCTCAGTGGACTTCACAGTTTGTACAGAATATCAGTATGACAATACGACACTGGCCCGGCGCCACGAGGGGGCAAAAGGGGGCATTGCCCCCTCAGTTGTATTATTTGCCCCCTCACCTTGAGCATCATTCATCCATCAAAAAGTACAGTAAATGTCACAATTACTAAATAATAACTTTAAATAATTATCTTCCCCAATACACGTTACTATGTTTGGATCAGATATGCGGGCCGGCAGCCAAGCAACGTGTAAAAAAGCCTCAACCCCAAGTGAGCTTGTAGTCTTATTGTTAGCGTGTCGGATGGGTGACCAAAACGTCCCCGTTTTCCGGGCAAAGTCCCCGTTTTTGGTGGCCGGTCCCCGGTTGAACTCCCGAAAATGTTCCCATTTTGAATGTGTGTTTAAAAACATAGAGCAAGGTGAAATAAAATGTTACATGTCGTCCGTAAAAACAGAGTAACAGTGTTGTGCCTGTTTGTAGCGTTAGCATATTTCTTCTTCTACTACTTCTTATTCTATCTACTTCTTCTTCTTCTTCTTCTTCTACTTCTAATTCAATGTACCTGCCCGCGAGACATTGGACAAAAGAAACTCGGCTAGTAGTGTCAACTAAATCCGTAGTATTACAACAAGAGTGCTTTAAACGAGGTAAGTTACGAATTTATGTTCTCAATCGTCATGTGTGGGATTGAATATTAAATTAGTTTAGATGATTTGTCCCCAGCGGGAAATTCATTTTCACAGCTCTGTGAAAACAAGATGAAATCAACAAAAAATAAGACAGACAACTACAGATAGCACCACACATGATGGTTACTTGTTATTATTTAGGGCTGCCTGTACGGATCAGGTTTTTGCCAAAGCGAGCCCTTTTACTAGAATAATAATATGTTCTGTATTATATCAAACGTATTCAATGAGCGACATCTAGTGACGGATTGTGGAACATGGATTTGATTTTTCTCATGGCAGTTAGACTCTAGAGACAAACCAGGGGATTATATTTGTATTTTTAATCTGTCGTCCGTCCATTTGGTGTAGTATTTGATCCAATATTACATTTGGTTTATATATTAGTCACTTTCTTGTGAAATGCCAGGTTTTAGGCTTTGGTTTGAACATTCAATCCTGAAAATAATTGTTCTTTAATCCTGACCTAACTAAAGTAGATAGTAAGTAAGTAAATCTGTATAGGAAGACGAGATAAAGGTCCCATGTCATGCTTTTCGGGTTATTACCCGTCCCCTTGTGTGTTATGAAAGTTGTCATGCATGTAAACGGTCTGCAGAGTCAAAAACCCTCAAAGTACACCCTGTAGCGAGTACAATTCTAACGAAAATACCTGTCTATGCAACACACTCTCACTCCCTAAGCGTCCAGGAGCGACGTTTGGTCAGGGTCCCGTGGCGTGCAGTTGTGACGCTCCGAGGCTCCTTCAGCTTCATAAACGGACGCAAATAGCTTTCAACTGATTGCAATGTATTCCCATCTGCGGCGGGATTTGACGCTCATGGAAGCACGGCATTCGTTTGTGTCGGCTGCCCTTACAGGCAATGTGCTCTTTGCTCCCAAGTCAGCGTCCTCTTGCCTCTCCATTGACACCCTTGATGGCGTCGCTGTTGAGTTTGTCGATACCTACAAATATCTGGGCTTCTGGTTGGACAGTAATCTGAACTTCAAACACCACATTGAAGTTCTAACTAAGACATTTAAATTCACTCTTGGCTTCCTTTACAGACTTAAATGTGGTTTTTCAACTTCATCCCGTAAAAGGTTGGTCTCTGGATTATTCCTGTCCCAGCTGGACTACGGTGATACCATCTATAGATGTGCCTGTCCCACTGTTTTGGCCAAACTTGACCCACTCTACCATGCTGCACTGCGTTATATATCAGATGCACCCTATAGGACTCATCATTGCACACTGTACAGCCTAACTGGATGGTCCTCACTTACTGTGCGTAGGATGCAGCATTGGTTTTTATTAATGTATGAAGCCATTTTAGGTAAGCTTCCACTCTGCAGTACATATGTGCCAGATTTGCTCCAGTTTGTGACTCTTACAACCTCAGACCCAGAGCCTGGATACGGTTCCAGGTTCCTGCCGTGCGGACTGAGGCTGGGAAAAGGAGTCTTTTTTATTATGGTCCTTGGTCTTGGAATGACCTTCAATCACGCCTCAAACTGAGGGCACTTGTCTCTATAGCATGTTTTAAATAGATGTTGCCTGAAGTCCTTACCACCAGCTGCTCTTGCAGTGATAAGTAGCACCTTTCTTACTGTCCTAATGTGCACAATGTAGTGACTGCTTTTTTCTTTTGTTTTCTTAGTTATGTTCTCTGTATTTTATATACAGTTTGTGTTTTGTGTTATGTGTAACGTTGCTGCCTTCTTGGCCAGGTCAGCATTGCAAATGAGATTATATATCAATGCTTTTATCTGGTTAAATAAAAATAAAATAAAAAAGCTGGTTCAGGTCATATCTATCAAAACGGTCTCAGTTTGTATCTGTCAACGATGAATCCTCTATACAAACTACAGTCAGTCATGGAGTACCGCAAGGGTCTGTACTTGGACCCATCCTGTTCATCGTATATATGCTACCATTGGGCAATATCATAAGGAATAACTCCATCAATTTTAATTGTTATGCAGATGATACACAATTGTATCTATCAATTAAACCAAATAAACAATTTCCATTAGTTAAACTGCAAGAATGCTTCACAGACATAAAGGCATGGATGACCTGCAACTTTTTATTATTAAACTCCGACAAAACAGAAGTCATTATACTAGGCCCCCAGCACCTTCGGAACGAACTGTCCAACAACATTCTTCGGATGGTATTACCTTGACCTCCAGCACCACGGTAAAAAGTCTTGGTGTTATCTTTGATGAGGATTTGTCTTTTAAATTCCATATAACACATTTCAAGGACTGCCTACTTCCATCTACGGAATATTGCAAAAATCAGGCACATCCTAAATCACAACAATGCAGAAACACTCATCCATGCTTTTATCACCTCCAGGCTGGATTATTGCAATTCCCTTTTATCAGTCTGTCCAAACTCATCATTAAAGACCTTTCAATTCATACACAATGCTGCAGCACGGGTTTTAACAGGAACAAAGAAGATGGACCACATCACTCCTGTTTAAGCAGCTTTGCACTGGGTACCAGTTAAGTCCAGGATTGATTTTAAAATACTTTTACTCACATAGCTAAATGGTCAGGGACCATCCTACCTACAGGATCTTTTAATCTCCTATTGCCCCTCTAGGGCATTAAGATCCCAGAGTGCAGGTCTGTTGGTGGTTCCCAAAAAAAGATCAGGTGCTAGAGCTTTCGGCTACCAAGCCCCGTTCCTCTGGAATGAACTTCCAGTGACGATTAGGGAGGCAGACAGTGTCCACACATTTAAGAGTAGGTTAAAGACTTTCCTCTTTAGTATAGCGTACAGTTAACACTGGTTTTAAACCCCCTTTTATACATCCTCATGGACCCTTCGTTTATGGAATTGTATTTATTGTACTCTAACTGTATTTGTGTCATTGTGTTATGTTCCTTTTTAAATTGGTATTTTCACATTGATCTTGTAAGATACGTTTGTTGTTTTTACGTTGTTTTACATTGCCAATTGTGTTTGTTGACTTGTGAAGCCCTCTGAGACAGATAGGATTTTCGATTTTGGGCTATATAAATAAACTTGACTTGACTTGACACCCGGAAGCAATGACTCTTCTCCACATACATGGGTCTGTTGGTGTGTATTCACTTCTGCTTCTGTTGGTATGATATAAAAGCAGCAGCTGAGAGAGGAAAAAAGGTCTTAGGTTTATATATATGTCTTCATGTTATTATAGTCTTGAAGATACATGTATTTGTTCACTATTGTTCCAGTCAAATGTCTTTGTTTTGAGTCCAATGTTCCCACTTTCTGTTGATTTGTGTTTCTTGTAATCTCAATTTATGAATCATTTTTTCCATCAAAAAGATTTATGATTGTTACCCATTGGTTTTTCGTTGGTGGTGCTTCCTCACCCCAATTTCCTAGTGAAAGCCTTCTTGCTGGATATTAGCAGAATTTTGATCAACTATCTGTCACTTGCAATACTTTCCTCAGCACATTTACATAAATAGAGTACCAAACTACTTTTAGAAACCTCATACCCTATTTGACATATTTCCTTACTTATCATTCCCCAAAACACAATTACAGTTGTATTCAGTTGAAGAGCAAGACTCCTGAGCCTTGCCGACTAGCTTACACTGTAAAAGTATAGCCCACACATCTTCTGGCCAGCGCAGAGCAGCAGCAATGCGCTCAAATGCACCAAAGTAGGTCTCCACTTCTGACTCATGAAAAACAGGGACCAACTGTAATGTGTATCTTGATGATGTGGTTGTCTTTTCCAACAATTGGACTGCCCATATGGCTAGCCTCACATGTGTGTTTCAGCGACTTGCAGAGGCCTCGCTGACACTGAATCTGGCAAAGTGTGAGTTTGGCAAGGCCACTGTCACCTATCTCGCCAACCAAGTGGGTCATGGGCAGGTGAGGCCCGTGGATGCTAAAGTGGAAGCTCTCATTTAATCCCCATGTTGCTATCACACACATCTCATGTTTCAGGGTTTCCTTCAGCAAAGGCACGACCTGAACTTCTAGTAATCCGTTCTTAAAATAGGTTTCTTTAGTTCAAGGAAATAGAAGACATACATTATAATCCATTTGACGGATTATTTATGTGAAAGTATTACATGGAGCAGCATGTTATTTTTATTTTGAAATAATTGTGAAGAAAAAATACTAAGCTAATTCTTGTGGTTGAGCAGTGGCGGCGCTAGGGGCAGGCTACTTGGTCTCAAGCCCCCGGATGTTTTCTGAAAAGCCCCGAATGTTTCACGTAAAGCAACCCCTCCCCGCTCCACAACTTCAAAATTCTGACTAAGCCCCGGATCTCCTACAATCCTAAATCCACCTCTGGTGTTGAGGTGTAGGACATATGGCTGTGGTATTCACACTCATTATGTCACGCTGTTAACACTTCGACTGACTCTGCAGACATATCTTCAAGTCCATTTTTGGCTCTATGCAGTGCACTTTGAATGTCAGCCTTGTTCCCGTTGTTCAATCAATCAATCAATCAATGTTTATTTATAGCCCAATATCACAAATCTTACATTTGTCTCAGTGGACTTAACAGTTTGTACAAAATATCAGTATGACAATACGACACCCTCTGTCCTTAGACCCTCTGTCCTTAGACCCTCTGTCCTTAGACCCTCACATCGTATAAGGAAAAACTTCCGAAGAAAACCCACAGTTTAAAGGGAACATGGGAGAAACCTCAGGGAGAGCAACAGAGGAGGGATCCCTCTCCCAGGACGGACAGACGTGCAATAGATGCCGTGTGTAAATTGAAAAGATAATACATTTGCAACATAGGTAGTCCAAATGTTTGGAAATGCATGTGTGTATAATAGGAAGATGAATCCACGAGGATATCCATCCAGGACCTATGATCCAGGACCACAGCCACGACTCAAGATCCAGGGCTCGCGATGCAGGACACAGGACCGCAGGATCATCCATGACTCCGGATCCCAGCGTATATAGACACCAAAAAGAAAGACATGTGGGGAAGCTGGGTTAATCGGAACATGAGAGTACACAGAGTACACAGAGTACACAGGTACAGACAGAGAGAAGGAAGAAGTAAGATGTCCCCCGACAAACTAAGCCTATATCAGCAAAACTAGGGGCTGAATCTAATCAGCCCTAACAATAAGCTTTATCAAAAAGGAAGGTCTTAAGCGCACTCTTAAAAACGGATAGGGTGTCTGCCGCCCGAACACAAACTGGAAGCTGATTCCACAAATGTGGAGCTTGATAAGAAAAGGCTCTGGCTCCCATTGTACTTTTAGAGACTCTAGGAACAACCAACAACCCTGCATTATTGGAACGCAATGCTCTAGTAGGACAGTAGGGTATAATGAGTTCTTTAAGGTAAGATGGCGCCTGCCCATTAAGGGCTTTGTAGGCGAGAAGAAGAATTTTAAATTCTATCCTGTGTTCTATAGGGAGCCAGTGTAAGGCAGCCAGAACAGGAGTAATGTGGTTCCTTTTCCTAACTCTGGTTAGTACACGAGCTGCAGCATTTTGAATCAGCTGAAGCCACTTGACTGACTTCTTGGTACACCCTGATAATAAAGAGTTACAATAATCCAGCCTTGAACAAATGCATGGACTAGTTTCTCTGCATCGTTTTGAGGCAAGATATGCCTGATTTTTGCAATGTTACGAAGATGGAAGTAGGCGGTCCTTGAAATTGATTTTATGTGGCCGTTAAAGGATAAATCCTGATCAAATATAACACCAAGATTCCTTACAGTCTCACTGGAGGGCAAATTAATGCCATCCATAGTTAGTATATCTTTAGATAATTTGTTTCGTAGATTCTTCGGGCCAAGTACAATAACTTCAGTTTTGGTCATGTTTAACATCAAAAAGTTTAAGGTCATCCACGTTTTTAAGTCCTTGAGGCAGTCTTGAATTTTATTTAGATGATTAATTTCATCAGGCTTGATTGATAAATATAGTTGAGTATCATCCGCATAACAATGAAAATGTACAGAATGATTCCTTATTGCTTAACGGAAGCATATATAATGTGAACAAAATAGGTCCGAGCACTGAGCCCTGTGGCACTCCATGGCTAACTTTGGTTGGCGTGGAAGATTCATCATTGACACGTACAAACTGAGAGCGTTCAGATAGATAGGACCTAAACCAGCCTAAAGCAGTTCCCTGTATGCCAACTAAGTGCTCTAGTCTTTGCAATAAGATATCATGATCGATAGAATCAAATGCAGCACTGAGATCGAGCAGAACAAGAATAGAGACAAGTCCTTTGTCAGAGGCTATTAGAATGTCATTTGTGACTTTGACCAGAGCTGTCTCTGTGCTATGATGTGTTCTAAAGCCAGACTGAACATCTTCAGATAAATCATTGTTTAAGTAATCAGCTGTTTAGCGACTGCTTTCTCAAGAGTCTTTGAGAGGAACGGAAGATTAGAAATAGGTCTATAGTTGGCTAAAACCTCTGGATCGAGGTTGTGCTTTTTAAGAAGCGGTTTTATCACTGCTACTTTGAATGATTGTGGAACATAGCCTGATAATAAAGACATATTCATAATATTTAATAAAGAAGTGCTAATTAATGGAAAAACTTCCTTCAACAGCTTAGTTGGAATTGGGTCTAACATACACGTTGATGGTTTAGAAGAGAGAATCATTGAATTTAATTGTTCAAGGTTTATGGCTGAGAAGCATTCTAGTTTACTATCTAGTGTAATATTAGAACTTACGTTTCCGGGAGTTGATAACACTATACTGGTCAAAGGCAAGAGGTCATTCATTTTGTTTCTAAGAGTAACGATGTTATCGTTAAAAAAGCACATAAAATCATTACTACTGAGTGCTATGGGAATAGAAGGCTCCATGGAGCTGTGGCTCTCTGTCAGCCTGGCTACAGTGCTGACAGAGAGCCATAGCTCCATGGAGCTGTGGCTCTCTGTCAGCCTGGCTCCATGGAGCTGTGGCTCTCTGTCAGCCTGGCTACAGTGCTGAAAAGAAATCGTGCATTATTCTTAATCTCATCTATTAATGAAGAGTAGTAGGCTGCTCTCGCTTTACGCAGTGCTTTCTTCTATTCATTGAGAGTAATATGCCAAATTAAACGAGATTCTTCAAGTTTAGTGGAACGCCATATCCTTTCAAGTTGTCTCGACTTTTGGTTGCAGATATTAAAAATATTGCACATAGCTGGTATTTAGTGGGTAGGCTACTCAGGATGCTAGGCTACTCGTTGGTAAGCCCCGCCCCGCAAGAAACATCAGGGCCACAAGTCTGAAAGCGAAGAAAAAGATCTGAAAATTAAAAAAGATCCGAAGTCCAAAACAAATCTGAAACCTGAAAAAACAAGATTTGAAACTGAAAATAAATATTTGATTAAAAAATATTGCTGAACTGAATCAAAAATAATATTTAACCTGAAAAATCATTTGAAATACTTATTTTTATTTTGAATACATCATTGTATTTTTCAAAGTTAAGGATAAAAACTTGAACTTTCAAATAAATTGTATTTTTTTGAATGATCAAAGCTTATGACCCTGATAGCTCCATACAGATCATGTTGCTCTTAGTCAAGTAAGTTTGTTTTGGTTCAGCACATCTGAACTGGAGTCATTGGTAATATGATACTCAGTAAAGGAAACAGAGTTAGGATGCCAGTAACCTCTTTACATTTGCACATTACTGTGGAATGGAAACATCTCATTCCTCTCATGTTATGGTTTCATCTTGATGTTGGGAGCAAGCCACACTCACACTAGTGTTCATTTCGTTGACTAAAACTATGACGAAATATGTTCGTCAACAACCATTTTTTCCATGACGAAAACGAGACGATGGCGAGACGGCACCGACGGCAGTAAACAATAACTGCAACGAAATCATCATGCAATATCGTTGACGAAAAGTGACGAGACGAAAATGTAGTTTGCTAAATAAAAACTATGCCAAAATCTCTCTTTACTTTCGTTGACGAAAAATGAGGAGACGAAATATCATCAAAGATAACGTTACATCTCTGATAGTCAGTTTTTCTCCCAGCAGTTCCATTTCCGGTTCTGCGGCAGGGCAGCAGCTGTGTGTCTTTGCTGCGGCAGGGCAGCAGCTGTGTGTCTGTGCTGCGGCAGGGCAGCAGCTGTGTGTCTGTGCTGCGGCTGGGCAGCAGCTGTGTGTCTGTGCTGCGGCAGGGCAGCAGCTGTGTGTCTGTGCTGCGGCTGTGCAGCAGCTGTGTGTCTGTGCTGCGGCTGGGCAGCAGCTGTGTGTCTGTGCTGCGGCTGGGCAGCAGCTGTGTGTCTGTGCTGCGGCAGGGCAGCAGCTGTGTGTCTGTGCTGCGCGCGGCGGTAGATTTGAATTACACCGGGCAGCGGCACACTGTGAACTGTCAGGAAGACTCGGGTCTAACTCATGGTCTAACTCGTGGTGTAACTCGTGGTCTAAATCGTGGTCTAACTCGTGGTCTAACTCATGGTCTAAATCATGGTCTAAATCGTGGTCTAACTCGTGGTCTAACTCATGGTCTAACTCATGGTCTAACTCATGGTCTAACTCGTGGTCTAAATCGTGGTCTAACTCGTGGTCTAACTCATGGTCTAACTCATGGTCTAACTCGTGGTCTAAATCGTGGTCTAACTCGTGGTCTAACTCATGGTCTAACTCATGGTCTAACTCGTGGTCTAAATCATGGTCTAACTCGTGGTCTAAATCATGGTCTAACTCATGGTCTAACTCGTGGTCTAAATCATGGTCTAACTCGTGGTCTAAATCGTGGTCTAACTCGTGGTCTAACTCATGGTCTAAATCATGGTCTAACTCGTGGTCTAACTCATGGTCTAACTCGTGGTCTAACTCATGGTCTAACTCGTGGTGTAACTCGTGGTCTAAATCATGGTCTAACTCGTGGTCTAACTCGTGGTCTAACTCGTGGTCTAACTCATGGTCTAAATCATGGTCTAACTCATGGTCTAACTCGTGGTCTAACTCGTGGTCTAACTCATGGTCTAAATCATGGTCTAACTCGTGGTCTAACTCATGGTCTAACTCGTGGTCTAAATCATGGTCTAACTCGTGGTCTAACTCGTGGTCTAACTCGTGGTCTAACTCATGGTCTAACTCATGGTCTAAATCATGGTCTAACTCGTGGTCTAACTCGTGGTCTAACTCATGGTCTAACTCGTGGTCTAAATCATGGTCTAACTCGTGGTCTAACTCGTGGTCTAACTCATGGTCTAAATCATGGTCTAACTCGTGGTCTAACTCATGGTCTAACTCATGGTCTAAATCATGGTCTAACTCGTGGTCTAACTCGTGGTCTAACTCGTGGTCTAAATCGTGGTCTAACTTATGGTCTAACTCGTGGTCTAACTCACCTTATTTAACAGAAAATGAAATGGCAACAACAGGGCTTGGGAGCAGTGGTCGCACTCGCGTTAACCGAAGACCCCCCCCCCCCAGTCAGCGCGAGTGAGTGATAAATTGTGCACTCGACGGGTAATAATGGATTATGACGGAAAGGTTACGATCCTGTCCGTCAAAATGTCTGACAACGAAAAAGTCTAAAGCCACCACTGCTTGGGAGAAAGAAAGCGAATGCATTGTTTCATCAGAAGGGAAGCAATGTGGCCATAACACAGAAAACACCACAAACCTGATGCTCTCTGCAAAGCTGCTCAATCATTCAACCTGAGTTTCATCAGATAAGGACTAGATATAATCTCATTTATTTATATATACTAAAATGACAAATGATTGGTTTTGGCTAGACTAGTTTGACTGAAATGTTCTAAATAATCTGATGACTAAAAAAGACTCAACAGTTTTCATTGACAAAAAGTAGACTAAAATAATTAGTTTTCTTTGACTAAAATGCTCAGACTTTTAGTCGACTAAAACTTGACTAAATCAAAACAGGATGAAGGTGACTAAATATGACTAAAACTAAAAAGGAAATTTAACACATGACTAAGACTAACACTAAATAAAAAAATAGCTGACGAAATTAACACTAACTCACACTAATAATTCTGTCAAGGAAATGCGAGAGCTTCATGTCAAGCATCAAGGACATAATGTTTCAAAGGAGCAGATGCAAAGAGAAAACTCAAAGACACTTTTAGTTGGATGTATTATGGAAACTGGATACAATATTTTAAATGGAATGAGAGTTGCTCACCATTTTCTGGTGCGATGACATTTGTGATTTATTGTGTAGTTGTTTGGCCCCGCCAGCCGACCCCATGTACTTTACATTGACAGGTCAAACACATAGAAAGTGCTTCAGTCAGCTATGAAGAACTTTCACAAATGAACTCTTTAAAAGGTTCATAGTACAACAAGAACATAAGGACCTTTTATAGTAAGTCAAAAGGCCACTGTCCCCTATCGAGCAACCAAGTGGGTCATGGGCAGGTGAGGCCCGTGGATGCTAAAGTGGAAGCTCTCCTTTAATCCCCATGTTGCTATCACACACATCTCATGTTTCAGGTTTCCTTCAGCAAAGGCACGACCTGAACTTCTTATAATCCGTACTTCAAATAGGTTTCTTTAGTTCAAGGAAATAGAAGACATACATTATAATCCATCTGACAGATTGTTTAATTAAAAATACTACAAGGAGCAGAATGCTATTATTATTTTGAAAGATAAAGCTAACTCTTGTGTTGAGGTGTAGGAGATATGGCATGGTATTCACACTCATTACGTCACGCTGTTAACACTTCGACTGACTCTGCAGACATATCTTCAAGACGATGTTTGGCTCTATGCAGTGCGCTTTGAAGGCCAGCCTTGTTCCCTGGCAAAAGTGTGAAAAACACTTAATTGTCCAATAAAATGACAATATTTTGTAATTTGCAATCTCCTGTTGGTAATATTTACATTCAAAGATGTTACACTTATTTTAAGATTGAAGTGTTCCAAAATAATCGCTCACATCACACAATGTCATACTCAATTAGTTTTTCTTTAAGTCAATCTATCTCAGTCTTGCATGCGGCCTCCAAAGATAGCTCCCAAGGGAAAGCTTGTCTTGCGTTAGGGCATTCATTTTTCCTTAAAGGGACTTGAGTCACACACATTTCCTTTGTTCTCGCTGTTTCCTTGACAGATGCAACCTTCACTTCATTTGTCAAATATATATTTTTTAAATCATTGCTGCTTACTGGCTGGCTGAACACATTGTAATATGTTCAATAATCCCATTTTAGGGAGTTTACACAAGCATTATTTTCTAGTCTGTATTATTTAACAAGTTAACTGTCTATTCCAGTGCTTCTCAAAGTGTGGTCCGCGGACCACTGGTGGTCCGTGAGCGCCCCCTAGTGGTCCGTGAGTATATTGGTAAAATTTCACATTTGAAATAAATTAATTGATTTAAATTTTCCGCACTCTCGCGGGAATATCTCCGCAATGGAGCGAGTTTAAGTTTCACTTTCGATTGCATGATATAGCCCAGATAAACACCTTCATCACACATGTCGCCACCTGTTTGTTCCATTTTCAGGCGATTTGTAAAAAATGATGTGTTTCTGGATATTTGTGGAGTTAGGTGGTCCGCGAGTGTTTTTTTATTGGTTAAGTCCTTGGTATGAAAAAGTTTGTTATTCAAATCAAATCAGGTTTTATTTATATAGCACATTTAAAAACGAGTTTTGGTGGAGCCAAAGTGCTGTACATGTAATAACACTTTACTACATCACAAAAAAAACAATAATTGACAACAGACACAAAAACACAGGGAATAGTCAGGAGTCGTGCTCCGCTCTGACTAGAAGGCCAGAGAGAAGAAGTGAGTCTTAAGTGTGGATTTAAACCCCCAGGGTCCGGGCCGACCTCACGTGGAGGGGCAGAGTGTTCCAGAGCCTGGGGCCAGCCGCTGCAAAGGCTCGGTGCCCTCGGGTTTTGAGCCTGGTCTTAGGCACTACCAGCAGCAGCTGATCAGCAGACCTTAAGGCTCTGGGGTGTAGCGCTGGAGGAGTTCAGCTATATAGGCCGGAGCCCATTTAGGGCTTTGAAAACAAATAAAAGGAGTTTAAAATCTATTCTGAACCGAACTGGAAGCCAGTGCAATGAAGCCAGAATTGGGGTGATGTGGTCACGCTTCTTATGGCCAGTGAGAAGACGTGCAGCTGCGTTCTGGACTAGCTGGAGGCTTCTCATTGAGGCCTGGTCCATACCCACATACAGAGCGTTGCAGTAATCCAGTCTCGAGGTCACAAAGGCGTTAAGAACCCTTTCTAGGTCTTTAAAAGATAAACACGACTTGGTCTTAGCCAATAGTCCTTATTTTGAAAAAGCAGGTCTTGACTACAGTGCTAACCTGCTTATCAAATTTAAAGGCGCTGTTGAAGGTCACTCCAAGGTTCATGACAGAGGAGAGGATATCTTTATTGAGGGAGCCCAGAATATCAACCGGAGAGGCTGGAGGTCGGGGTCCAAAAAAGATGACCTCGGTCTTGCTCTCATTGAGGGTGAGGAAGTTTTGGCTCAGCCAGGATTTAATCTCTGTTAAGCAGTCCTTCAACAGCTGTAGTGAGTTGTTGACATGTGCTTTGAGAGGCAGATAGATCTGTACATCGTCGGCGTAACAGTGGAAGGGAACGTTGTGTTTACTGAGAGTTTAACCCAGGGCCAGTACAGTAGAAAGACCAGGTTTACTTACGGTCAATTGTTTTTAAACCAATTTCTTTTGTCCCCAAAGCTTTAAAACTCTCGACTCCTCTAGAAGCCCAGCTTTCTGCAGGGTCGAGGTCAATTAGAATAATTTAAAACATGTGAAGGTGTGCAAAGGCGATTTCAAAGTTCACAGGTAATCATCATATGAGCTATACCTGAATCCAAATAGCTTTAAAGTGGCCCTTGTCACGATTATCATGTCATGTCACAGTTCTATGTCTAGGTTTGGGTGTTTTTTCTGTTCTCTCTGTCATATTTTCCTCCTGGGTTATTGTCTGGTCCTTTTCCCTGTGTTTTTCCTCCTGTCGTTAGTTTCCCTGGTGTGTCTCGTTATCTGATTGTGTTCACCTGTGGCCCTTGTGTTTCTCCTCCCCTGCCCGGCTGTTTCTCGTCTTGTGATTATCCCTCCCTGTATTTAGTCTTGTCTCGTCCTGTGTTCAGTGTTGGTGCTTCTTTTGTTTGTGACGGAGTTCACCGTGGAGTGTTTTGTTTGTCCATGTTATATGTTAAGATAAGAGCCCTTGAAATAAAGGTATTATCAGTGTTATCTGCGTTTGGGTCCTACCTGCTTCACCCGGCGTATCAGAAAGCACCAACCAAATATGGACCCAGCAGATGATCCTTTTGAAAGGGAGCTGCTTTCATTCACCTACTTGCTGGCTTGCAGCTATGGTGAATGGAGGGGAGCGTCCGGGGTTCAGCAGCGAGAGGCAGCTCTGGCAGAGGCTCGCCAGATGGCTAAGGAGAAGCCAGGCTTGGTGAAATTCTTACCTGGCTGGATTTTGGATTTCCTCTCGGTGTGTTATCCCCTGCCTGCTAGCCCCAGGCATGCTAACTCCATGTCTCCCAATTCCCAACCTGGCACCATACGCCTTGGTGGGTTCCGCCTGAAGTCAACCCGTGCTTCTGCCCCAGTTCCTGCTCCTGTCCAGGAGTTGTATTACGGAACTCGTCTGGCTTATGGAGGTCCACGGAGTATTCAGGCGGCTGCTAAGAGGAGTCGTCGCAAGGCCAGGTTAGCCCGAGCCCCAGCAGCCATGGTTCCGGCTACAGAACCGGCCCACACAGCGATGGTTCCGGCCCCAGTTCTGGCCCCAGCAGCCATGATTCCAGCCCCAGTACAGGCCCCAGCAGCCATGGCTTCATGCTCCAGCACCTCGTCTCTTGTTGGCTCCCCAGCCAACACCAGCTCCCCGTGTCCTGTCGGCGTACCGGCCGACTCCAGCACCTCGTCTGCTGCTGGCTCTCCAGCCGACGCCAGCTCCTCGAGTCCTGTCGGCGTACCGGCCGACTCCAGCACCTCGTCTGCTGCTGGCTCTCCAGCCGACGCCAGCTCCTCGAGTCCTGTCAGCATACCGGCCGACTCCAGCACCCCGTGTTCTGTTGGCGAACCAACTCTCTCAAGTCTCCCCTCCAGACACTTCTCAAGTCCCCTCTCAAGTTCCTACCGGAGTCCCCTCTCGAATTCCCTCTCTAGTCCCCTCTCGAATTCCCTCTCTAGTCTCCTCTCGAGTTCCCTCTCGGGTCCCCTCTCGAGTCTTTTCTCGAGTCCCCTCTCAAGTCACCTCTCAAGTTCCTACCCGAGTCCCCTCTCAAGTTTCCCCTCAGGTCTCCTCTCGAGTTCCCTCTCAAGTCCCCTCTCAGGTCCCCTCTCGAATTCCCTCTCTAGTCTCCTCTCGAGTTCCCTCTCCAGTCTCCTCTCGAGTTCCCTCTCGGGTCCCCTCTCGAGTCTTTTCTCGAGTCCCCTCTCAAGTCACCTCTCAAGTTCCTACCCGAGTCCCCTCTCAAGTTTCCCCTCAGGTCTCCTCTCGAGTTCCCTCTCAAGTCCCCTCTCAGGTCCCCTCTCGAGTTACCTCTCGAGTCTCCTCTCGAGTTCCCTCTCAAGTCCCCTCTCAGGTCCCCTCTCGAGTTACCTCTCGAGTCACCTCTCGAGTTCCTTCTCGAGTCCCCTCTCCAGTCACCTCTCGAGTCCCCTCTCGAGTCACCTCTCAAGTCAACTCTCCAGTTTCTTCTCAAGTCCCCTCTCGAGTCACCTCTCAAGTTTCCCCTCAGGTCTCCTCTCGAGTCCCCTCTCAAGTTTCCCCTCAGGTCTCCTCTCGAGTTCCTTCTCAGGTCCCCTCTCGAGTTACCTCTCGAGTCACCTCTCGAGTTCCTTCTCGAGTCACCTCTCAAGTCAACTCTCCAGTGTCCTCTCGAGTCACCTCTCAAGTCAACTCTCCAGTTTCCTCTCGAGTTCCCTCTCAAGCCCTCTCTCGAGTCCCCACTCAAGCCCCTACTCATGTGCCGTTGGAGGTCCCGCAGACTAGTCTTCTGCCGGGGGTCCTGCCAACCCCATGTCCTGTCTCGTTGGAGGCCCCGCCGACTACTCTCCTGCCGGGGGTCCTGCCAACCCTTTGTCCTGTCTCGTTGGAGGCCCCGCCGACTACTCTCCTGCCGGGGGTCCTGCCAACCCCATGTCCTGTACCGTTGGAGGTTCCGCTGGGGGTCCTGCCAACCCCATGTCCTGTACCGTTGGAGGTTCCGCTGGGGGTCCTGCCAACCCCATGTCCTGTCTCGTTGGAGGCCCCGCCGACTACTCTCCTGCCGGGGGTCCTGCCAACCCTTTGTCCTGTCTCGTTGGAGGCCCCGCCGTCTACTCTCCTGCCGGGGGTCCTGCCAACCCTTTGTCCTGTCTCGTTGGAGGCCCCGCCGACTACTCTCCTGCCGGGGGTCCTGCCAACCCCATGTCCTGTCCCGTTGGAGGTCCCGCCGTCTACTCTCCTGCCGGGGGTCCTGCCAACCCTTTGTCCTGTCTCGTTGGAGGCCCCGCCGACTACTCTCCTGCCGGGGGTCCTGCCAACCCCATGTCCTGTCCCGTTGGAGGTCCCGCCGTCTACTCTCCTGCCGGGGGTCCTGCCAACCCTGTGTCCTGTACCGTTGGAGGTTCCGCTGGGGGTCCTGCCAACCCCATGTCCTGTCTCGTTGGAGGCCCCGCCGACTACTCTCCTGCCGGGGGTCCTGCCAACCCTTTGTCCTGTCTCGTTGGAGGCCCCGCCGACTACTCTCCTGCCGGGGGTCCTGCCAACCCTATGTCCTGTCCCGTTGGAGGTCCCGCCGACTACTCTCCTGCCGGGGGTCCTGCCAATCCTATGTCCTGTCCCGTTGGAGGCCCCGCCGACAACTCTCCTGCCGGGGGTCCTGCCAACCCTGTGTCCTGTCCCGTTGGAGGCCCCGCCGACTACTCTCCTGCCGGGGGTCCTGCCAACCCTTTGTCCTGTCTCGTTGGAGGTCCCGCCAACCACTCTCCTGCTGGGGGTCCTGCCAACTCCTGGTCCTCTTCCGTGGGGGATCCTGCCGAAGCCTGTCCCGCCGGCTCCGGTTCCTGTCCGGCCGACACCGGGTCCTGCCCGGCCTCCGGAGCTGTCTGGTCTTCGCCCTCGATCCCGACCCTCTGTGAGCCGCGGTCTTCGCCCGCGGGCCCGGCCCCCTGACTCTTCCTGCCGCTGCCCTCGTCCTCGAGCCCGGCCCCCTGACTCTTCCTGCCGCTGCCTTCGCCCTCATGCTCGGCCTCCTGAGTTCGCCCGCTGTGGCCTTCGCCCCACCTTGGACTCTGCCTTGCCCCCGGGCCGTCCGCCCGAGTCCCCCTTCTCGGCTTCTGCCTTGCCCCCGGGCCGTCCGCCCGAGTCCCCCTTCTCGGCTTCTGCCTTGCCCCCGGGCCGTCCGCCCGAGTCCCCCTTCTCGGCTTCTGCCTTGCCCCCGGGCCGTCCGCCCGAGATCCCTTCCTGGTCCTCTACTGTGCTCCTGGGCGGTCAGCTTAGTCCCGTCCTCCGGACCCCCTCCACCCACCCTGCTTAAGGTTTTGGACTTTTGTTTGTTTTGGGGACGTCTGGGATCCGTCCCTTGAGGGGGGGGTTCTGTCACGATTATCTTGTCATGTCACAGTTCTATGTCTAGGTTTGGGTGTTTTTGCTGTTCTCTCTGTCATGTTTTCCTCCTGGGTTATTGTCTGGTCCTTTTCCCTGTGTTTTTCCTCCTGTCGTTAGTTTCCCTGGTGTGTCTCGTTATCTGATTGTGTTCACCTGTGGCCCTTGTGTTTCTCCTCCCCTGCCCGGCTGTTTCTCGTCTTGTGATTATCCCTCCCTGTATTTAGTCTTGTCTCGTCCTGTGTTCAGTGTTGGTGCTTCTTTTGTTTGTGACGGAGTTCACCGTGGAGTTTTTTGTTTGTCCATGTATATATGTTAAGATAAGAGCCCTTGAAATAAAGGTATTATCAGTGTTATCTGCGTTTGGGTCCTACCTGCTTCACTCTGCGTATCAGACCTATTATGCTTTTCGGGAGGTTCCCTTTCTGTAGTGTGTTATACAGGTTTTTGTGCAAGATAATGGTCTGCAAAGGCTAAAATCCCAAAGTGTGTTCCAGAGGGATTGATTGTGGTTGTTTATACTATAGAATAGTGCTGGTACCCCATCACTAAAGGTGATCTTATTTCACTCCCAATACAAATGCATGAGTATTCCCCTCCGATGTTGAGTGACAACGTGTTTCATGTGTTCTACACGTGTTGCACACTGAGCAAACCTAATTATGGTTTAAAGAAAGTGTGGCGACAGATGCTCTCCCAAAAAATACACAGACACATACACCACCCTCTGCCCCACCCCCTGAAAACCCTGCCTCCCTACACAACTAATACCGCCCCCTAGTTTCAGAACCTGTGACCTGTGAGAAGAGTCCTGACCTCCAGAGAAATGTCTTCTTTCATAAAGAGGATCCTGCTCTCCTCCACGCCTCTCCAGGCCAGCTGGCTCAGCTCACACAACTCGATCGGTACCGACCCAGAGTGCACACAACACTGCACAGAGACAGAATGATGATGAGAAGATGCAACTGTTGGAAAGTAACTCAGTAAATGAATATGTTACACTCGTGGCTTTCTCTGGACACATTTTGATGTTGTTGTGCTATCTTGGTCATAAACCTTGCCAGGAGTTTGATCTAGTTGACAGCTCATAGAGTTGTATTGTGAACACGGAAATGTTGAGTTGTATATTAGATATTTATAGTATGGATCCCGAGCACATGGCAACTGCCAGATTGCGTTAATTGCGTTAATTTGCATTCATTACCATTATAGCCTATGCAGATAATAGTTTAAAACTGTCTTTTTGGACGATATTGGTGTGGTCTTTGGGGTCATTGAGGATGCTGAATCAATTTCTGCCATTTTCAGGATCCAAAATGTATCCACAATTTATTCTGGATTATTCGGTTGGACAGTTTTTTATTTGTTTGAAAGAAATCTCGCAGGATTCCAGTTCCCTTTGTACAAAATGCTTTTCATAACCCGAGATCAGACTCTGAGTTAACGTTGTCAATAAAATAGATTGAAATTAAATGTTATTTCTGGAGTGCCGAGAGGTTATTAATGGCGTTAATGTTCAGTGCTCTACTCTGTGGAAGTGACGTGGCCTTTGACCCTTCGTTGCACCCTCTGCGTCAGGGTCACGGCTGAGGAATGCACAGAGCACGGTGAGGTAGATCTGGGTAAGGGCGGGGGGTATCTGGGCTTCTGTTGGAGTTGGCTGGGCTCTACCATTCGTTCCATCTGTCAATATGTCGTAATTTCCTCTTCCAGGGAGGGACGACATGGCGAGGAGGTGTCTGCTGCTTGCGGCCCGATAGCTTTGTGTGATGAGTGACGCATGCAGGTAAGACATCAATTAAGAAACGATTGGGATAACATGTAATTAGCCTACACTGTTATCCAAAGTGGCTTATGGCGCATTTCCACTACACGGCCTCGCTCCGCCTCGCTCGGTTTGGCTAGGACTCGCTAGGCCTCGTTAGGACTGGCTCACTTATGGCGCGTCTCCATTACAGTTTAGGAACTGGGGTAGTATCTATAGTAACGCAGTGTAGGCGGGGCGATTGGCTTTTTGGCGGGCGGAGCAACGCTGCTTAAAACTGCAGTGGCACAATGCGACACAACTCACAAAACAAAACAATGGAGGATGTGGAAGCGATTGTTTACTTGTTTCTTGGTATGTGGCTTTTTATCACAGCAAGTAGGCAAACTTTGTTTTTCGAAATAGGATGCTTACAGCGAGACGAAACGCAGAAGAAGCTGACGGGAGAGTTTTGGCAATCCTACAACGCGGCAGAGACTACTACAGGACGACTCTAATCACTACTAGACGACAACGCTACTCGGTAAGCTAACGTTCGCTAACTAGCAATGTGTTTAGGTTCACGCTCACAATACGACCAAAGTGTTTCAATTATTTAAATAATTGTATCTACCACTTTTACGTATTAAAATATGTATGCTTTTGTTTGTGTATTTCAGAAGTTACGTTGCCGCCTTAGACCATGTGTTCGGATGCTCGACAGAGCTACCGAGTGGTGGGGAGTGATTGTTCCATCTTTCACACTCAGTGGGTGGAGAACTTCAGGATGTCTGAGGAAACCTACCTGTGCAACAAACTGCGGCCAGCGATGGAGAGACAGGACACAACGTTCCGCGTGTGTATACCTCTAAAGAAGAGAGTGGCCATCGCACTGTGGAAGCTTGCTACCGGCTCCGAGTACAGAAGCATTGGACATCCTTTCGGAGTGAGCAACACCACTGTGTGCCGGTGTGTGCAAGACTTCTGTGCTGCTGCAGAGGCGTTGTTAGTACCGGAACTAATGTGTTCACCAGACCGGGAGCAGTTTGCAGAAATGGCTGCCTACACTGAGAACCGGTGGGGCTCCCTCGGTGTGTAGGAGCTATTGATGGATCACACATACCCATCTTGGCACCACAGGAATACCACTGCGACTATTTCAACCGGAAAGGCTCCATCATCCTTCAAGGAGTTGTAGATGGAAAGAGACATTTCTGGAATGTGTCTGCAGGAATGCCTGGGAGCTTGCATGACGCTCGGGTTTTGAGACTGTCCTCATTGTGGGAGTTGGCCAGTCGTGGCAACTACTCTCCAGGTTGCCCCAGGGACATTGGTGGGGTGAATGCTGGCTATTACATCCTGGGGGACAATGCCTATCCCTTGCAAAGCTGGCTCTTCAAACCCTTCCCAGACACTGGACGGCTGACAGAAGAACATGTGACATACAACAAGAGAATTTGCAGAGCACGGGTAGTGGTTGAAAACGCGTTTGGTAGACTGAAGGGAAGGTGGCGTTGCCTCATGAAAAGAAATGACTGTGATGTGAAACGTGTGAAATCCATGGTGCTGACATGCTGTGCTCTGCATAACCTCTGCGAGAGTCATGGAGAGGCCTGTGATGATGGGTGGGATGCAGCAGCAGCAGCAGAGCCACAAGGTGCAGAGGAGGAGGGCAGGGACATCAGAGAGGGTTTGATGCGCTACCTGAATACCTAAATATGCATTGTATTGTATTCATTGTATTGTATTCATTGTATTGTATTCATTGTATTGTATTCATTGTATTGTATTCATTGTATTGTATTCATTGTATTGTATTCATTGTATTGAACATAAGTACATATTTTTTTCACATACATTTGTTTGTCAAATGATTTAAACAAAAAATGTTTTTATCAGAATTGACTATTTATTAAATATTTGAATTTCAAGCACCAGTAGGTTCTGCCCCATAATAAGAACATTTGAGGAAATATCAGATCCTGAAAAGAAAATCTTTCTAATAAATTAAGCAAACTATAAACATAAATACAAAAGTGTAAAACACAGCAGAACTATATTCATAAATGCAAGTGGAAGATAAGTGGGAAATGTGTAAACATGGATGTAGGCTAAAGTGTCCACAGCATAAAATAATATATTAGAATATAACTTCAACCTTTCTTCTATCACGTGGAAAGCTGGGCCGAGTTGATCCGCGTAGCCAATCATCTTCTCTGTATTTGGTATGATGGTTTATGTCTGAAAGTCACAGCCAAAAGGTTCAAGGTTTTTTAATTTGTCATACGAACATAGCTACAGTGACGATGACAATCTTAGATTACTAGCTCCTCCAACAGAGCAACTCAATACAACAGATACACAGAAATATATAGTGCAAGTAAATAGTGAATAGTAAGCGCTGTGCACCGCTCTCTTTGTATAGGTTTGTTATTGTGTTCTCTCTTCTCTTTGAAATAGGGAAGGCAAGTTTATTTATATAGCACTTTTCAACACAAGGCAATTCAAAGTGCTTTACACAAAACGAAAGACATTCAGAAAATAGCATTTAAAATCATTAAAAAGAAAAGCTAATAAAATAAACATTAAAAGAAGAAATACATGGATAAAAGTTACAGTGCAGTCTAAGATGTGAATAGTTCAATTAAAAGCAGCGACAAAAAGAAAAGTCTTCTTGCTGGATTTAAAAGTAGTCTTCGTTGCAGCGGACCTGCAGGTTTCTGGGAGTTGGTTCCAGATGGAGCATAATAACTGAACGCTGCTTCTCCATGTTTAGTTCTGACTCTGGGGACAGAAAGCTGACCAGTCCCTGAAGACCTGAGAGATCTGGATGGTTCATCATTTAGCAGGAGGTCACAAATGTATTTTGGGCCTAAACCATTCAGTGCTTTATAAACCAGCAGCAGTATTTAGAAATCTATTCTTTGACACACAGGAAGCCAGTGTAAAGACTTCAGAACAGGAGTGATGTGATCACGCCGGCTGCCCATTCCCCCTAGCACCTGGTCAAGACTGCAGGAAGGCTAAATTAAATGTCTGTGCTTGAGCGGCCTCCTCCCTTCTCAAGGTCGCATCCATCTCCCTTGTCCGGGCAGCAGCCGCTAAGCTCAGGTCAAAGTGCCGATCCATCTGGGCCAGGTGCCGTTCCTGCTGGGCCAGGTTCTGTTCATGGTGCTGTTCCTGCTGGGCCAGATCCTGTCCTCCTCGTTTCCTCTTGCCTCGGTGACAATAAGATGATTATAGCAATAACAATTAGCAATAAGAATGAAAAACAACAGAACAGGTACAGGTCACACAAGGATATAAGAATAACATGTATAACAGAACAACACTAAGGATGAACTAAAGGAAGTTCTGGCCCTAGATGTTACAATGATTGTGAAAGTGAATTACATTATGTCCAGCCTGTTGATAATAAATATAAATATATGTATATGGTAGGATGTCACACACAATTGTACTAGCTGCTTACTAGCTTACTTTACTTGTAACAGTACATTTCCACCACCGTGGTATAGCTTATTTTACTTACTGACGATGGATGATCTAAGGTTTAAACTCTAGAAAAGGAAAACTTATGTGTTCGCTGTTGTAGTCAAGTCACCAATTCACAAGTCCAAGTCACTCTCGAGTCACCACTCTTCGAGTCCAAGTCCGAGTCACCAAGGGAGAGTCGTAGTCGAGTCCGAGTCCAAGTCCGAGTCACCCAAGGACTGTCCGAGTCGAGTTCTGAGTCATCATTACCTGTGTTCGAGTCCGAGTCCAAGTCTGAGTCACCCTAAGGAGTGTCCGAGTCAAGTCCGAGTCATCATTACTGTGTTCGAGTCCGAGGTCCAAGTCTGAGTCACCTAAGGAGTTGTCCGAGTCGAGTCCGAGTCATCATTACCTGAGTTCGAGTCCGAGTCGAGTCCGAGTCATCATTTACCTGTGTTCGAGTCCGAGTCCAAGTCCGAGTCACCTAAGGAGTGTCCGAGTCGAGTCCAAGTCATCATTACCTGTGTTCGAGTCCGTGTCCAAGTCCGAGTCACCCAAGGACTGTCCGAGTCGAGTCCGAGTCATCATTACCTTTGTTCGAGTCCGAGTCCAAGTCCGAGTCACCCAAGGAGTGTCCGAGTCGAGTCCGAGTCATCATTACCTGTGTTCGAGTCCGAGTCCAAGTCCGAGTCACCCAAGGACTGTCCGAGTCGAGTCCGAGTCATCATTACCTGTGTTCGAGTCCGAGTCCAAGTCCAAGTCACCCAAGGACTGTCCGAGTCGATGTTCCGAGTCAGTCATTACCTGTGTTCGAGTCCGAGTCCAAGTCTGAGTCACCTAAGGAGTGTCCGAGTCGAGTCTCCGAGTCATCATTACCTGTGTTCGAGTTCCGAGTCCAAGTCTGAGTCACCCTAAGGAGTGTCCGAGTCGAGTCCAAGTCATCATTACCTGTGTTCGAGTCCGAGTCCAAGTCTGAGTCACCTAAGGAGTGTCCGAGTCAAGTTCGAGTCATCATTACCTGTGTTCGAGTCCGAGTCCAAGTCCGAGTCACCCAAGGAGTGTCCGAGTCGAGTCCGAGTCATGATTACCTGTGTTCGAGTCCGCAGTCCAAGTCTGAGTCACCTAAGGAGTGTCCAAGTCAAGTTCGAGTCATCATTACCTGTGTTCGAGTCCGAGTCCAAGTCCGAGTCACCCAAGGAGTGTCCGAGTCGAGTCCAAGTCATCATTACCTGTGTTCGAGTCCGGGTCCAAGTCTGAGTCACCTAAGGAGTGTCCGAGTCAAGTTCGAGTCATCATTACCTGAGTTCGAGTCCGAGTCGAGTCCGAGTCATCATTACCTGTGTTCGAGTCCGAGTCCAAGTCCGAGTCACCTAAGGAGTGTCCGAGTCGAGTCCAAGTCATCATTACCTGTGTTCGAGTCCGAGTCCAAGTCCGAGTCACCCAAGGACTGTCCGAGTCGAGTCCGAGTCATCATTACCTGTGTTCGAGTCCGAGTCGAGTCCGAGTCATCATTACCTGTGTTCGAGTCCGAGTCCAAGTCCGAGTCACCTAAGGAGTGTCTGAGTCGAGTCCGAGTCATCATTACCTGTGTTCGAGTCCGAGTCCAAGTCCGGAGTCACCTAAGGAGTGTCCGAGTCGAGTCCAAGTCATCATTACCTGTGTTCGAGTCCGAGTCCAAGTCTGAGTCACCCAAGGACTGTCCGAGTCGAGTCCGAGTCATCATTACCTGTGTTCGAGTCCGAGTCGAGTCCGAGTCATCATTACCCTGTGTTCGATGTCCGAGTCCAAGTCCGAGTCACCTAAGGAGTGTCCGAGTTGAGTCAGAGTCATCATTTACCTGTGTTCGAGTCCCGAGTCCAAGTCCGAGTCACCTAAGGAGTGTCCGAGTCGAGTCCGGAGTCATCATTACCTGTGTTTATAGTCCGAGTCCAAGTCTGAGTCACCTAAGGACTGTCCGAGTCGAGTCTGAGTCATCATTACCTGTGTTCGAGTCCGAGTCCAAGTCTGAGTCACCTAAGGAGTGTCCGAGTCAAGTTCGAGTCATCATTACCTGTGTTCGAGTCCGAGTCCAAGTCCGAGTCAACCAAGGACTGTCCGAGTCGAGTCCGAGTCATCATTACCTGTGTTCGAGTCCGAGTCCAAGTCTGAGTCACCTAAGGAGTGTCCGAGTCAAGTCCGAGTCATCATTACCTGTGTTCGAGTCCGAGTCCAAGTCTGAGTCACCTAAGGACTGTCCGAGTCGAGTCTGAGTCATCATTACCTGTGTTCGAGTCCGAGTCCAAGTCTGAGTCACCTAAGGAGTGTCCGAGTCAAGTCCGAGTCATCATTACCTGTGTTCGAGTCCGAGTCCAAGTCCGAGTCAACCAAGGACTGTCCGAGTCGAGTCCGAGTCATCATTACCTGTGTTCGAGTCCGTGTCCAAGTCTGAGTCACCTAAGGAGTGTCCGAGTCAAGTCCGAGTCATCATTACCTGTGTTCGAGTCCGAGTCCAAGTCCGAGTCACCCAAGGACTGTCCGAGTCGAGTCCGAGTCATCATTACCTGTGTTCGAGTCCGAGTCCAAGTCTGAGTCACCTAAGGAGTGTCTGAGTCAAGTTAGTGTCATCATACCTGTGTTCGAGTCCGAAGTCCAAGTTCCGAGTCACCCAAGGAGTGTCCGAGTCGAGTCCAAGTCATCATTACCTGTGTTCGAGTCCGAGTCCAAGTCTGAGTCACCTAAGGAGTGTCCGAGTCAAGTCTGAGTCATCATTACCTGTGTTCGAGTCCGAGTCCAAGTCTGAGTCACCCTAAGGAGTGTCCGAGTCAAGTCCGAGTCATCATTACCTGTGTTCGAGTCCGAGTCCAAGTCCGAGTCACCCAAGGACTGTCCGAGTCGAGTCCGAGTCATCATTACCTGTGTTCGAGTCCGAGTCCAAGTCCGAGTCACCCAAGGAGTGTCCGAGTCGAGTCCAAGTCATCATTACCTGTGTTCGAGTCCGAGTCCAAGTCCGAGTCACCCAAGGACTGTCCGAGTCGAGTCCGAGTCATCATTACCTGTGTTCGAGTCCAAGTCCGAGTCACCCAAGGACTGTCCGAGTCGAGTCCGAGTCATCATTACCTGTTTTCGAGTCCGAGTCCAAGTCCGAGTCATCCAAGGAGTGTCCGAGTCGAGTCCAAGTCATCATTACCTGTGTTCGAGTCCGAGTCGAGTCCGAGTCATCATTACCTGTGTTCGAGTCCGAGTCCAAGTCCGAGTCACCTAAGGAGTGTCCGAGTCGAGTCAGAGTCATCATTACCTGTGTTCGAGTCCGAGTCCATGGGGCTCAGAGCCTCAGAATACTGAAATCTGTATTTTTAAATCGAAAAGATACGACGGTTCGGGACACACCAATCTGAGTATGGCGACAGGACGCTCATCGACGGCCAGACATCTATCAACGGCCGAAATCGGTTTGCTGCGTCCAGGGGCTTAAATCGCATTAAGACCAGAACATCCAGGTTCCAGACAAGCAGATGAACCCTGCTAACTTTCCTACAGGTGCTACCCTTCATATCCTTAGTGTTCTCATGTGTTGGGTTTGATATTATTTGTTGTTATGCTTCTAAAATCATTCCATATGCATGGATATTTATTTTAGGTATCATGTGCTTTAAGGTGAGAGTCAATAAAATATCGAAGTGGAGTCGAAAGAGATGAGTTTTTCAGTCTGCGCCGGAAGAGGTGCAGACTCTAAGTATATAGCAAACAACAGTTTGGTCCTGCCGAACTCTGAAGGATGAATGTTTTAAACGTACTAGTCGTTGTGCCCACTGCTGTCCTAAACAAGACATCAGCCGAGCCGACAACAATTGTCACCTTCCCTGCACATCCCTTAAGGAAGGTCTCCAATGTCACTCTGTAATCCATGAAGCCATAATCCCCATCGGGCTCTTTGGTGAAAATGTGTTTCAGTTCATGTCGAGCAGACTTCATTAATGCATGATTAGAATAATACTTTGTGTATGCATGCTTTAGGTAACATTAAGCTGTCTTTTGGCTCTTGTTTGCTGAAACTATGTAAATGTACCCCCTGTGGGACTAATAAAGGTGTTCTGATTCTGATCGCAAAATCCAAGCCAACTACTATGCTGCGTTCATGGAGCTACGTGGAAGTGGGGAAGGACAACGCTTAATTGTTGATACGTAATTTCACATTATAGCAGTTTATTGCTCTTATACCGCAAGTGTTGCTCAACAGCTCGCTTAACGGAGCTTTGAGGCTGGTATCAGTTTTGTTTCCCACCAATCACGGGAGTATTGTGTATAGAAAGTGTTGAGTTATATTTCTCGCGCTACCTTGCATCCATGAAGGCAACATGACAGACAGGGCGTCATCAGGATTGCCAAGCTACTCGTTGGTAAGCCCCGCCCCCCCCCAAGAAACATCAGGGCCACAAGTCTGAAAGTGAAAATAAATATTTGATTAAAAAATATTGCTGACTGAATCAAAAAATAATATTTAATCTGAAAAATCATTTGAAATACTTATTTTTTATTTTCAATACATCATAGTATTTTTCAAAGTTCCAGGATAAAAACTTGAACTTTCAAATAAATTGTATTTTTTTGAATGATCAAAGCTTATGACCCTGATAGCATCCATACAGATCATGTTGCTCTTAGTCAAGTAAGTTTGTTTTGGTTTCAGCACATTGAACTGGAGTCATTGGTAATATGATACTCAGTAAAGAAACAGGAGTTAGGATGCCAGTAACCCCTTTACATTTGCACATTACTGTGGAATGGAAACATCTCATCCTTCACTTTCATGGTTACATCTTGATGTTGGGAGCAAGCCACACTCACACTAATAACTCTGTCAAGGAAATGCGAGAGCTTCATGTCAAGCATCAAGGACATCATGTTTCAAAGGAGCAGATGCAAAGAGAAAACTCAAAGACACTTTATAGTTGGATGTATTATGGAAAATACTGGATACATATTTTAAATGGAATGAGAGTTGCTCACCATTTTCCTGGTGCGATGACATTTGTGATTTATTGTGTAGTGGTTTGGCCCCGCCAGCCGACCCCATGTACTTTACATTGACAGGTCAAACACATAGAAAGTGCTTCAGTCAGCTATGAAGAACTTTCACAAATGAACTCTTTTAAAAGGTTCACAGTACAACAAGAACATAAGGACCTTTACGGCCCGTCCACACGGCGGCGTGCGTTGACGCTTGCCGGCGGGCGTGTCTGAACACTCGACCAACAACCAATCACATCAATCTCCCGCCCCCAGACACAACAAGCACGCGGTTTGATAGAGCTTTGTACTGGCATATGATTCGATTGGCTCCGCTCGAGGCGTCAAAAGTTGAACATTGCTCAACATTTTGAAAGGCGAGCAACGCCAGCAAAGCTCCACATCGCTTCCCACAATGCAGTTCGCTCAAAGTGACGTCACTCCATTCAAAGTGAATGGGCAAGAAGCGTTTGAAGCCTTCAACGCACGCCGCTGTGTGGACGGGCCGTAGTAGAGTCAAAAGGCCACTGTCCCCTATCGAGGCAACCAATGGGTCATGGGCAGGTGAGGCCCGTGGATGCTAAAGTGGAAGCTCTCCTTTAATCCCCATGTTGCTATCACACACATCTCATGTTTCAGATTTCCTTCAGCAAGGCACGACCTGAACTTCTTATAATCCGTACTTCAAATAGGTTTCTTTAGTTCAAGGAAATAGAAAGACATACATTATAACACATAAAAAGTGCTTCAGTCAGCTATGAAGAACTTTCACAAATGAACTCTTTAAAAGTTTCACAGTACAACAAGAACATAGGACCTTTTATAGTAAATTTAACATTACAGTACTGCAATTTGACATATTAGCAGTGTTAGGGAAATATTTTAATCATGTCTGTCTCCTTATATGGAATTAGGACCCTATCTGCAGAGCTTCTTCTCTGGTTAAGAGTGTTGTTCCTCAATCTGTGAAAAATATCATCATGTCGTTCTCAGGGTCAACTCAGAGGTCAGACGCCTGGCTTTCTGGAGAAAGGGGGGGCTATCCGGTGCCTCTGAGTTTCTCTGCAAGTGTGTACATGTGTTATAGTTACGGAGACAGGCGCATAAATCTCAGATCCGCTTGTTTCAATATATATGGGTGTATTTTGTTCAACCTTTTCAGAGAGTCCGCTCGGTGGAAGACGGTTAACGTGTATGAAACTGAGTGTATCCTCTCTCGGCCGTTACTTTCAATAAATCTCCGTGTTTGATGAAAGATTCTCCGTCTCCAATTCTTCAACATTGGCTCTGCATTGAATCCCAGAAGATTATTCTTCACAAGCAGCATAGCTGACTGAATCCAGTTTTAACAAATCAATGAAATGTAACCGGGTGCCAAGTTCATTTGTAGCTGCAGTATCACAAAGTTGACGCGTTGTGTGTATCTACCAATCCGTGGGCGTTTGATGAGCTGCTTCTCTGAAAGCGGCGAAGAGGTCCGTTACACTAGGACTGGAATTTTCACAATCATCTACAATGCAGAAAAAAACAAACAAACATATAGTACAGAACAAATCCTGGAGCATTACAATGCAAGAGCTTTGCATATGTGAATAGTTCAATTAAAAGCAGCGACAAAGAGAAAAGTCTTCTTGCTGGATTTAAAGTATCAGAGTTGCAGCGGACCTGCAGGTTTCTGGGAGTTTGTTCCAGATGGAGCATAATAACTGAACGCTGCTTCTCCATGTTTAGTTCTGACTCTGGGGACAGAAAGCTGACCAGTCCCTGAAGACCTGAGAGATCTGGATGCTTCATCATTTAGCAGGAGGTCACAAATGTATTTTGGGCCTAAACCATTCAAAGCTTTATAAACCAGCAGCAGTATTTAGAAATCTATTCTTTGACACACAGGAAGCCAGTGTAAAGACTTCAGAACAGGAGTGATGTGATCCACGCCGGCTGCCCATTCCCCCCCCTAGCACCTGGTCAAGACTGCAGGAAGGCTAAATGTGATGTGATCCAAATCAAAAATCAAAGGGAATACAGGGGGATTCCTAAAGTGAAACAAAGTCAAACGAGTTTCTAACCGATGGTGATCTCTGCTGCGTCTCCCCTCTTTTGCTTCACTGTCATCAGATAATGATTATGAAACAAGAGGGAAGACATTCAAAACACAATTGTCACCTCAATACAGAACACTGGAGCCTCACTGGAGCCTCACTGGAGCCTCAGTGGAGCCTCACTGGAGCCTCACTGGAGCCTGGATCAATGTAATCTTCCACGTAGGCCACGTTTTATTTCGGGAGCTGCTATAGTTGTGTGCACAATAAGAAAATACACAACAACAGCACCTGTATCAAGTGAGCAGTCAAACATTGTTTAAATATAGTTAACAAATATAAGTATTTACACAAGTCTTTAATAAAATAATCAGGTGATCTCCTGTCCACATACTTAAAGTAAAAAAAGGACTATGACGGTTAAGTCTAAAACATACTTCTGTATGTGTGCCCCTTTCAGCAATCAACCAACAAACTAATTGTTAACGGAACAATGTGTTACCACATTTTAAACTGCAGCACTGTGGCGTCTGGCCACATCCATAAATGCCGAAATCAAAAGGTGCTTTCCATTACACACTTCCTTGTCAAACCGTAGAGAGAAATGCAGCCATAAATCACGCCCTGTATCATCGAGCTACCCTTGACTAAACTTTAGACGTTATTTTACCCTCGTCGTGTAAATTGTGGAACTGCTCCAAGGTCAATGAATTGGGCTGTAGTGAAATAAGTTTAAAATGGATAAAACTACAATATAATGACAGTCTTTACACTGGCTTCCTGTGTGTCAAAGAATAGAAACTCATTTTGGTATAATAATGAAAGCATTTTGTTGGTCTTCAAAAGTAGCTTCAGTTTACATCTTTGTCTTCTGGTTTGAAAAAGAGAAGTTTGTCCTCTCAGATGGAATTAACTTTTCTAAGCCATGGAAACAACATATTGGAATTATTCATTTAGGCGGTATTTCCTATTAACTTCAATGTGTGTTTAAATTACATGACACGTCACTTGTTAGAAGCTTTTCTCCAAAGTGACTCACACACACACACTGTGGGGAATCCCCACAGTATCAATTTGGGTTGAAGCGTCTCAGGGACACAACGACATGCTGACTGCAGTGGGGTTTGAACCTGTGACCCCGTGATCCCAACACCAAGGTTCTATCCACTGCACCACACACTGTCAGTTGACCACTGAAGCCACATTGGATCTTTTTATACTTACTATTTGCATTTCCAGCCACTGACATGAGCTCCAGATACTTTCACTTGAGGAACATTTTGATGCAGGACTTTTACTGTAACAGAGTATTCCTACACTCTGGTACTTCTACCTTTACTCAAGAACAAGATCCGAGTACTCTTCTACCCTTT
>CADEHL010001335.1:176144-242617 GCA_902827135.1 Harpagifer antarcticus
ACTTCTACCTTTACTCAAGAACAACTCTTCTCTTGAACAACAAACATCCTTATCATAACACAGAAGGCCGTTGTTGGCAAAGTACAAGAAGGGAAGTAATAATAGTAAATATATTACTATTCATAGTGTTCCATTTCCAATTCGCTAATTTCTTGATAGGAATAAGAAATCCTTAATTTCTTCCCACAGCCGGTACATTTACATTGTTACAAGGAACAGTGCAGATTAAGACCAAATGAAAGACTAACATTAAATAAAGAGGAAAGCACTCGTACGAAAGATAAAACACCTTGTTGATATATTACGCCTCTTTCAGTTAGTTCATGGAGATGTTTACTTTCATTTGTAATATCTGAATTATGACAAACACGTATTCTGGTTGATTTTCACATGCAATTTATCCATATCTATCATATCATAAGATACTTGTATATGCCATTATAAAAGAGTTCTGTTAAACCATTGATATAGTGTATTATTATGGGAAATGTCAGTTAAGAATATACAGTATAGTCAATATAAGTCGTATGAAGTATTGACGGAATGTGAACTTTGACCTCCAGCCGGACCTGAAATGTATTATAGCTAAGGTAATTTAAGGTAACGAGCATCACAGAGTCTTTATTCTGCAGCTGCATACAAAGCTTTTAGGCTGCACTAAACCATTATAGTTTCTGTTCATTTAATAGTTCAATAAAACCCGCTTTAAACTGATATAAAATAAGCACTCGCCAACCGCTGTGATCGTAGACTGCACCTTTCTGCCGCCAGGACATTTATTTGAAAATGAAACCAAAGGAAAGACTTTTGTTTTGGTTTTGCGCAGACACAGTCATTGTGAATTCACGAAAGCCAGAAACAGTGGATGGTTAGGAAGCGTGTGTGTTTATTTAACTACATCGCTAATAAGTTATTTCAATGATAAATGAGAAAAGATTACATGAAAGTACCAAAAGCGTTGGCAAAGCTGCCATTCCCACACTTCCCCTACGGCAGCGGTGTCCAAACTACGGCTCACTTCTAATTGGCCCGCAGCAAATCATAAAAGTATGATTGAATATGGCCCATACCAGCAACTTGTGCTTGTCTTATATGTTACGTGTTCTATATATATTTATTAAGATTATCATGAAAGACAAAATAAAAACCTTAGTAGGAATAAACCAGAATGTTCTGTATCAAAAATGTGTCCTCTGTTATGAGAAAAAACAGACTATTATTATGCATATTCAGGCAGTATTACTGACCACTGATTCAATACTTTTATATGATGACTTATTATAATGTTGCTACACATTTTGTCTCCCATGGATGTGTTCTTTGGTGTTATTTCAATACCTTGATTCTAGAAATCCCCCTTTTTTATTTTCTCTTAAGCCCCACGGACCCGGTTCCGAGGCCGAAATCGCGTCATTTGCAGGAAACAACGTCTAAGGAACCTTAATATTTAATAAACTATGAATATTTTATATCCATATAACGGGAAAAAACTCATTTAACTGATCTTTTTCATTTATTTTTCAAAAAGAACACACAATGCTAACAGTGAGCCTCTGAATTAGCCCAGAGCGAAAAATGCTAACCTATTACTGCACCGAAAATCACTCCTAGCTCCCTTATTACTTATCCTATCTGCACATCCAACACATCGTTTATGATCGTAAAGACACAGAATCTAACGGTGCCCACCTCAACACTGAAAGATACAAACTCGCGAGGTTATCAACAAAAACGTACATCAAAACATGTGGCGCTAGGTAGCCTACAACGCTAACATTGCTTACCTTGGTTTTGTCTGGTCTAAACTGGTCTTCAATGGCATTAAAACGATAACAACGATGCTGTAGTTAATCCATAGGTTAATATTCAATGGGGCTATGTCCCCTTTGAAATGTTCTGATAATCTATAAGCAATAAAACTGCAATTCCGTTTTCAAATATCAGAGCAGGCCATTCTGTCACAGTTCTGTCTAAGTTTGGGTGTTTTCACTGTTCTCTGTCATGTTTTCCTCCTGTCGTTAGTGTCCCTGTGTGTTCTCCTCCCTCCTCACCTGTGTCTCGTTAGCTAATTGTGTTCACCTGTGGCTCTTGTGTTTTTCTCCTCCCTCCTCACCTGTGTCTCGTTTACCGATTGTGTTCACCTGTGTCTGGTAATTAGCCCTCCCTGTATTTAGTCTTGTCTCGTGCTGTGTTCAGTGTCGGTGCTTCTTTTGTTGGTGACGGACTCCACCGGTGAGTGTTCTGTGTTTTTCTGTATTCGTTCCATTTTAGCCTTGAAATAAAGGTTTATCAAAGTTATCTGCGCTTGGGTCCTGCTTCCTTCACTCAACCGTGACAGAAAGCACCGACCAGAGATGGACCCAGCAGATGACCCATTTGAGGTGGGATTACAGCATTTTTCATTTGCTTTGGCTTGCTGCTATGATTGGTGGAGGGGAGCGTCCAGTGTTCGGCAGAAGGAGGCCGCTCTGGTAGAGGCGCACCGGTTGGCTATGGAGAAACCGGACTTGGTGAAGTTCTTACCTGACTGGATGTTGAACTTCATCTGGGCGTGTGATTTCCAGCCTGCGGACTATAAACGTCTCGGTGTGTTCCGTCTGGAGTCAACCAGTGCTTCCGCCCCAGTTCCTGCTCCTGTCCAAGAGGCGTTTTCTGGAACTCGGCTGGCTTTTGGAGGTCCACGGAGCCTTCAGGCGGCTTCTAGGAGAAGGAGTCGCAAGTCCAGGCTAGCAATCCGAGCCCCAAGAGTCATGGTTCCGGCTACAGAACCGGCCCACACAGCCATAGTTCCGGCCCCAGTACAGGCCCCAGCAGCCATGGTTCCAGCCCCAGTTCTGGCCCCAGCAGCCATGGTTCCAGCCTTAGCTCTGGCCCCAGCTGTCCTAGTCCCTTCTCTAGTCCCTTCTCCAGTCCCACCTCTAGTCACTTCTCAAGTCCCTCCTCGAGTCACTTCTCTAGTCCCTTCCCTCATCCCATCTCAAGTTCCCTCTCGAGTCTTTTCTCAAGTCCCCTCTCAGGTCCCCTCTCGAGTTCCCTCTCGAGTCTTTTCTCGAGTCCCCTCTCAAGTCAACTCCCCAGTGTCCTCTCGAGTCACCTCCCAAGTCAACTCTCCAGTGTCCTCTCGAGTCACCTCTCAAGTTTCCCCTCAGGTCTCCTCTCGAGTTCCCTCTCAAGTCCCCTCTCAGGTCCCCTCTCAAGTCCCCTCTCAGGTCCCCTCTCGAGTTACCTCTCGAGTTCCTTCTCGAGTCCACTCTCCAGTTTCCTCTCAAGTTCCCTCTCAAGCCCTCTCTCGAGTCCCCACTCAAGCCCCTACTCATGTCCAGTTGGAGGTCCCGCAGACTAGTCTTCTGCCGGGGGTCCTGCCAACCCCATGTCCTGTACCGTTGGAGGTTCCGCTGGGGGTCCTGCCAACCTCATGTCCTGTCCAGTTGGAGGTCCCGCAGACTAGTCTTCTGCCGGGGGTCCTGCCAACCCCATGTCTTGTCCAGTTGGAGGTCCCGCAGACTAGCCCTCTGCCGGGGGTCCTGCCAACCCCATGTCCTGTCCAGTTGGAGGTCCCGCAGACTAGCCCTCTGCCGGGGGTCCTGCCAACCCCATGTCTTGTCCCGTTGGAGGCCCCGCCGACTACTCTCCTGCCGGGGTTCCTGCCAACCCTCTGTCCGGTCTCGTTGGAGGCCCCGCCGACTACTCTCCTGCCGGGGGTCCTGCCAACCCTGTGTCCTGTCCCGTTGGAGGCCCCGCCAACTACTCTCCTGCCGGGGGTCCTGCCAACCCTATGTCCTGTTCCGTTGGAGGCCCCGCCGACTACTCTCCTGCCGGGGGTCCTGCCAACCCTGTGTCCTGTCCCGTTGGAGGCCCCGCCGACTACTCTCCTGCCGGGGGTCCTGCCAACCCTGTGTCCTGTCCCGTTGGAGGCCCCGCCGACTACTCTCCTGCCGGGGGTCCTGCCAACCCTATGTCCTGTTCCGTTGGAGGCCCCGCCGACTACTCTCCTGCCGGGGTTCCTGCCAACCCCATGTCCTGTCCCGTTGGAGGTCCCGCCGACTACTCTCCTGCCGGGGGTCCTGCCAACCCTATGTCCTGTTCCGTTGGAGGTCCCGCCGTCTACTCTCCTGCCGGGGGTACTGCCAACCTTTTGTCCTGTCTCGTCGGAGGTCCCGCCAACCGCTCTCCTGCTGGGGGTCCTGCCAACTCCTGGTCCTCTTCCGTGGGGGATCCTGCCGAAGCCTGTCCCGCCGGCTCCGGTTCCTGTCCGGCCGACACCGGGTCCTGCCCGGCCTCCGGAGCTGTCTGGTCTTCGCCCTCGATCCCGACCCTCTGTGAGCCGCGGTCTTCGTCCGCGGGCCCGGCCCCCTGACTCTTCCTGCCGCTGCCCTCGTCCTCGAGCCCGGCCCCCTGACTCTTCCTGCCGCTGCCTTCGCCCTCATGCTCGGCCCCCTGAGTTCGCCCGCTGTGGCCTATGCCCCACCATGGACTCTGCCTTGCCCCCAGGCCGTCCGCCCGAGTCCCCCTTCTCGGCTTCTGCCGTGCCCCCGGGCCGTCCGCCCGAGATCCCTTCCTGGTCCCCTACTGGGCTCCTGGGCGGTCAGCTTAGTCCCGTCCTCCGGACCCCCTCCACCCACCCTGGTGGCCTAGGGATACGTCCCTCCTCCGGACCCCCTCCACCCACCCTGCTGGATTTTTTTTGGATTTTTGTGTTGGGGTTTAGGGACGTCTGGAATCCGTCCCTTGAGGGGGGGTTCTGTCACAGTTCTGTCTAAGTTTGGGTGTTTTCACTGTTCTCTGTCATGTTTTCCTCCTGTCGTTAGTGTCCCTGTGTGTTCTCCTCCCTCCTCACCTGTGTCTCGTTAGCTAATTGTGTTCACCTGTGGCTCTTGTGTTTTTCTCCTCCCTCCTCACCTGTGTCTCGTTTACCGATTGTGTTCACCTGTGTCTGGTAATTAGCCCTCCCTGTATTTAGTCTTGTCTCGTGCTGTGTTCAGTGTCGGTGCTTCTTTTGTTGGTGACGGACTCCACCGGTGAGTGTTCTGTGTTTTTCTGTATTCGTTCCATTTTAGCCTTGAAATAAAGGTTTATCAAAGTTATCTGCGCTTGGGTCCTGCTTCCTTCACTCAACCGTGACACATTCCTACGCTCTGTAGAAAGATTGAATGCGCAAATACGCAATAACATAACATGAGTGTGTGCGGGACGATTTCCCTTCGATTCTATTGGCTCTAACGGTCAGAAAGAGATGTCACATGTCAAAATCGAAGAAGGGGGGCCAGAGATAAGGAAAATCCACCCAAATGGCCCCAGAAGAGGGTTTTTTTGCTAAATCTGTCTAAAAATATCAAATATCACTTGTTTTGCATCAATCTTGATACAGGGTACTTATTATATGTTGTACTTTGGATTCCTAAAGCTTTTAGTCTACTAACCCATCATCCAAGGTTAGTTTTCACTATAAGTACAACATATTTTTTGGACGGATACTATAATTTACAGTTTTTTACTATGTTCAATCTGAATTTTCTTTACAATAAAGAATATCTATATTGAATCTGACTTTTTTTTACATCCAACTCACAGGTTTATCATTACTTTGAGAAAAAAGATTATTAATTTAACCCTTTTAGAAAAGAAGATATGGTCATTTGTTCTGGGAATGTCATTTTCGAGCCTGAGACCTGAAGAACAGGCTTGGGGCTTAAGAGGATAATCCCGTTACCATTACTCTGAAAGTCTGTGTGAGAAAGGCTGCCAGGATTCTTAGAGGTTAGTAGGGGTTAGCCAAATAACATTTAATTTATTTATGAAGCCAAATAATTGTAAAAAAAAGAACAAAAAGGTTGAAAGAAGGGTAAAACTAGTAGAGCAACAAGTTTAAATAACGTGATGACTCATGTAACATGTAGAAAGTCTGGCTGAAAGGCCAGTGAGTGAGTGGGAGATGGGTGTGAGTTACATCCTGCGAAACAGAGTAAAAGGCACATGTTCAAGCTTCGGTTGGCAGTCTGCCATGTGCCTTATGCTGCTTAGTTGAAGAATCCCAGTCCAATCAGGATCCACTACAGTAAGTGGTGGGGACTCTTGAGCTGTACAGTATGTCTCAAATTGTGCTATATGCAGCTTGGATTTAATCCGCCACATTAACACATATTTGCTTGGCTGTGATCTGATTTGCTTCTTGAAATAAATTGTTTCTCGAGTCTCAAATTAGTGAGTGATGTTGAGGAGCCTGACTAAAGACAAGTCTATTCTATATGTTATAAGGCTCTCAACCCTTGTTGAGCTGCAGACCCTTTTATTCTCACATTTGAAGACACAAAGAGATTATACCATGAGTAGTCAAAGCGTTTTCACACCATACAATCCAACTTTGGTAACTCAGCAGACAACCTTTTTACAACTGTCTTGTGCCTCAACACAACACCCAACATTTGACCTCCCATCTTCTCTCTTCCTTCTCAGTACACCAACACCTATCTAATTGAATTGAGCTGGTGTAATGAGATACTGTTGACACAGCACGACTATGGAGTGGGAGGGCTTTACTGAGAGCCATCAATCTGCTGCTTTCTCAATGCCCCCTGCTAGGTAGAGCAAATCACATTATATTTTATATTCACACATTTACTATTTGACAATGTTTTAAAATGCTCAGAATAGTCAGCGGAAATGTGATTTTATCAGATTTAGCATTTTCCCTGATGTGACCTTACTATACTTTATTAGTGCTTTTCCCTCGCTTGATAGATTCGGTAGATGTTAGAAACACTGATTAAACACATTTCTTGACATCCAAGGCACATCTCAAAGCAGTGTCATGGCAAACAGTATGTTTCCTACTGCTTAAAGCTTTCCATTTTGCTTGGAACTTTCTTTTCAATTGATCAATAGACAGTCAACCTATCCACGGCGAGCCTTCTAACCTCCCACTCATTGATGGCATGCCCACTTCTTTCACCTCCACACACATTTCTTTGGGAACTACTCAAATGACCTGATGGAGTATGACAGTGGGTCCCTAACAAATGTGGATCAGATACAAACAATACAGCTTTACTTATAAAGCACTTTAAACCCCAAGACCAAAGTGCTGTACAGTCAAATAAACAAAATACAAGTAAAGTACAAGTAAGTACAAGTAAAAACAATAGACAATTTAAAACACTCAAAGCAACATCTAATACGCTAAGTAGAAGGGTGGGTTTAAGAAGCGATTTCAAAGCTCCCCACAATGAACCACCACTACTAATATTTAAAGGCACAAATTACCAAACAACACAATTACAAAAGAATTAGACCATAATGTCCACTGTCACCTTAGTAACTCATCACATAAGGTAGGGATTCTCCCAAATGTAGTATCAGCAAAATATTTTAAATACCTCGTGACCCATCTGTCATCCTTACCATATTTGGCACATCAGTCTGTTGAACTTCTGCAATGTAAGCAAGCCAGACTGAATATAAGGGGTCCACGGACTGCTTGAGGTGTGTGGTGGATGACCAGTGGAGTGCCTGCTTGTGGTGAGGGGGTCTTGTCTTATGCATTGTAATTTAAGAAATCTGTTAAAAATGTCATGAATCGTTGCTTTCCTCTGACACAAACTGTAATATATACTTTTCACTTAACTTTACAATTAATCATTATTAATAATAATAATATTTCTTTGTATTTCCTGCACTGACTAATTATTTTCTTTTTCATTAGGTTTGTGGAATACGACATTTTTTCACAAGTGGGAAGAGTAAGGTCTGTACAACTTTTACCATTCAAGTGTTTGTTGTTTGACATCAGAGATCTCAGGTTTTAAAATGTAAAAGCTAGTGTTCAATTTTTACTTCAATCAGTCAACTTCATTTTATTTATACAGCCAAATATAAAAAATGAGCTTGAATAGTCTTTACAATCTGTACGCCAGTTGGACCTCTTTAATGAGGGAAAAGGGAATATACCTCAGGAATAGGAACTGAGGAGGGACCTCACGTGACAGACGATGCAATAGACATTTGGTGTGCAGAGTTGAGCAACTTAATACAAGTACAGCAGGGATGGGCAACTTGGATGGTGGTGGGGGCCATATCATTTATGTACTGGCCACCAGGGGGCCGCAGATTCAATTGGAGCACACACACACACACACACACACACAAATTCCATGTGTTGTATGTAATTATTAAGAAATATACTATTTCTGACATCTTACAATCTTTCAGGGAGCATCCTCTAATGAGCCACTGAACAAATATCAGTTCACAGAAATGTTATTTCCTTTTCAAAAGTGGCTTGTTTGTATTGAACAGGTTATTTAACAGTGGAATAAAACTATTTTAAACTGGAAAGCACGGAAAATGTGTGTGTATTGAGATGAACCATTAGATGACATACACATGAAGTCATGAACACTAACCCAGACATTAGTTGTCTAACTTGAACCTAAGACTCTTGTAGTCTCTGCTGACGCACAATAAGGGGAATGTCCACACCTGCCAAGTCTCTGCTGTTCCTCAGCGCCGCCCCCCCCTCCCTCCCGCTGACATTATGAATGAATAGTAATCATAGATAACACGGCAGAGTCCGTGACAGTTTTCATCTGATTTCAAATAAACAAAGTCTTGGTTTTGAGAATATTAAACTTGTTTCGCTAAATTCAGATGATAAATACAACCTTTAAGCTTGTAATGATGCAACGCAATGAAAATGATTCTGATGTGGATATATGAACTGTTTAGTACAACACCATAAAGTGTATTCAATGCTCAATGGCATGAGCTGACATGATTCTAAAATTGATGTTGTTTGACTTGTTACCCAGACATAGACCGCAATCATGAGTACAGACGCGGAGATGGCCCAGTATGGCGCAGCTGCCATTTACCTCCGTAAACCTGAGAGGGAAAGAATTGAGGCTCAAAGCGCACCTTTTGATGCCAAGAGTGCCTGCTATGTGTCTGATGTCAAGGAGCTGTTCTTGAAGGGAAGGATCGTCAAGAAAGATGATGGCAAAGTCACTGTCAAAGTCTTGACCACTGAGGAGGTTTGTATCATTAAATCAGTGTGTACAAAGAATTCAATTTGATGAGTTCTCATTCTAACACATTTCCTGTTCTAGGAGAGGGTAGTGAAAGAAGAGGACGTCTTTCCAATGAACCCTCCCAAGTATGACAAGATTGAGGACATGGTCATGATGACCCATCTCAATGAAGCCTCTGTGCTGTATAACCTCAAAGAGCGTTATGCAGCATGGATGATCTACGTAAGACAATTTGCCTAATGACATTAAAAAATGATGCGGGAAACATGAAGTGACATTTAAATGATCTATGATCCCTTGTAGACCTACTCTGGGTTGTTCTGCGCCACTGTGAACCCCTACAAGATGCTCCCAGTGTACGATATGGAAGTTGTAAATGCCTACAGAGGCAAGAAGCGTATGGAGGCTCCACCGCACATCTTCTCTGTCTCTGACAACGCTTATCAGTTCATGCTTATTGGTAAGTCATTACTACATGTAGAATTGATCAGAAACAAGCTTGCTGTTTCAGTTACACACACTAAACTGTTCTATTTTTCATTTAACAGATAGGGAGAACCAGTCTGTCTTGATCACGTAAGTTTGCTACATTTACATTTGTTGACTTTGTTCAAAAACGGCAAATATCTTGATCAAATGTTATATAATGTCTCTCTATACCTAGTGGAGAATCTGGTGCCGGAAAGACTGTGAACACCAAGCGTGTCATCCAGTACTTTGCAACCATCTCAGTTGGTGGAGGCAAGGCGAGAGACACATCAAAGGTATGTAACTCTATGATGATTACAAATCAAGATTCTTTACCTTTATCATTTGTCCAGGGATTAAGAAATACAGTAATTTCCTGATAGCAGTTCCAAACTTGGTTTATAGGGTTCACTGGAGGATCAGATTATTGCAGCCAACCCCCTGCTGGAGGCTTATGGTAACGCCAAAACTGTGAGGAATGACAACTCTTCTCGGTTTGTAAGTATGGAACAGTTTCTACACACGAGAGGATCATTTCTACATATTGCACATGTGGAGGGACATTAATGATGACGTCTTTCCAAACAGGGCAAATTCATCAGAATCCATTTCCACGCATCTGGCAAACTGGCTAGTGCGGATATTGAGACTTGTAAGTAACACTCCTTATAGTACAAACTACTGTAAGTAAGATGTAGCGTGGCTCTGACATGATCACAACTTGTAGATCTGCTGGAGAAGTCTAGAGTCACCTTCCAGCTTCCTGATGAGAGAGGCTACCATATCTTCTACCAGATGATGACTGCCCACATACCTGAGCTGATTGGTAAGAAGATTCACATATTGCATATTTTTTATCCTGCAGCTTTACATATGAAACATGTTTATTGACATGTTTTCCCTTTTGTTAAATCTGCAGAATTGTCACTCATTTCAACCAACCCCTACGACTTCCCCATGTGCAGTCAGGGTCATATCACTGTGGCCAGCATTGATGACAAAGTCGAGCTGGAAGCCACTGATGTAAGCGATGTTTACATTTATTTTGTGCTGACTTGCAAAATCAAAACGGCTCTTTCAAGTTCATTTTCTAAAAGGGTTTATGTTTTGTGTTGGCACTTCTTTTGAAATCAGAATGCTATTGATATCCTGGGCTTCACTAATGAAGAGAAGATGAGCATTTACAAGATGACCGGTGCTGTGCTTCACCATGGTAACATGAAGTTCAAGCAGAAGCAGCGTGAGGAGCAGGCTGAGCCTGATGGCACAGAGAGTGAGTATTTCATCTTAGCTCAAAGCTTAGAGCTTGGAAACAACATTGCTACATCTCGTCACAACATTGTGTTCTTCACAAATTATGATGGACATTCCTGAATTATTTTCAGATGCTGACAAGGTTGCTTATTTGCTGGGTCTGAACTCCACTGACATGCTGAAGGCTCTGTGCTATCCTAGAGTGAAGGTCGGAAATGATTATGTCACCAAGGGACAGACTGTACCTCAGGTAACAGAGATGTACTGGTAACCCTTCATTCAAATGTTCACTAGATGTGTTTTTATATATATAGTTATAGTTTTTAACGCCAGATGCAGTATGAAAGTTAGCTCTCCTTTTAAGAAGTTTATTTATGTATCAAAATGATACGCTTGTTTTTATTCAGGTGAGTAACGCAGTGCCTGCCCTGGCCAAGTCTATCTATGAGAGGATGTTCTTGTGGATGGTCGTCCGTATCAACCAGATGTTGGACACCAAACAACCCAGGCAGTACTATATCGGAGTCCTGGATATTGCTGGCTTTGAAATCTTTGATGTAAGAAATTCTGAAAATGCTACTTTTCAAGTCAAAATCATGATTACTGCCGGTTGCAAGAGATCATTCTGATGATTTGTCCCAACGCAGTACAACAGCATGGAACAGCTGTGCATCAACTTCACCAATGAGAAACTGCAACAGTTCTTCAACCACACCATGTTCGTCCTGGAGCAAGAGGAGTACAAGAAGGAGGGAATTATCTGGGAGTTCATTGACTTTGGTATGGACTTGGCTGCCTGCATTGAGCTGATTGAAAAGGTAAACACTTCATGTTGTCATCATATGTATCTGTCTATTTGTTCTAATGTATCACTAAATGATATACCTCTTTCAACTTGTTCAAGCCCATGGGCATCTTCTCCATCCTTGAAGAGGAGTGCATGTTCCCCAAGGCCTCAGACACATCCTTCAAGAACAAGCTGTATGACCAGCATCTTGGCAAAAACAGAGCATTTGAGAAGCCAAAGCCCGCAAAGGGCAAGGCTGAGGCCCACTTCGCCATGGTGCACTATGCTGGTACCGTGGACTACAACATCACTGGCTGGCTGGACAAGAACAAGGATCCCCTGAATGACTCTGTCATCCTGCTGTACCAGAAATCCTCAGTGAAACTGCTGGGTCTGCTGTATCCTCCAGTAGTTGAAGGTATGATTTTAACTACAGTTAACTCAAACTCATTTCCATATATTTGTATTATTATTTATTTATATCAACCGTTACTTGTGTTTATGCGATTTGTGTGACATTCTAACAAAACATCAACAGATAAGGCAGGGAAGGGAGGCAAGAAGAAGGGTGGTTCTATGCAGACTGTGTCTTCACAGTTTAGGGTAAGGTACACTGCAATCTCATCTTACAATATGTGGGTTTGTAATCAAACTAACATGTTTTTGATCTACAGGAGAACTTGGGCAAGCTGATGACTAACTTGAGGGCCACCCATCCTCACTTTGTGCGCTGTCTGATTCCCAATGAGACAAAGACTCCAGGTACATATACAACAGACCTTGATAGTCTTGATGACTGGGTTAGGTTTTGTTTACACGGAATTCATTTTGTATGGCTTCAACATTAGAATTCATGATGACATGCGTTTGTTCAGGTTTGATGGAGAACTTCCTGGTTATCCACCAGCTCAGGTGTAATGGTGTCCTGGAGGGTATTAGAATCTGCAGAAAAGGTTTCCCCAGCAGAATCCCCTATGCCGACTTCAAGCAGAGGTATCAATAGTTATTTGAAATTATGTTTTTAATGAAAATTATTACAAATAAAATGCTTTCACTTAACATAAACTTTTGTATATAGATACAAGATACTGAATGCCAGTGTCATCCCTGAGGGTCAGTTCATGGACAACAAGAAGGCTTCAGAGAAGCTGCTTGGGTCAATTGATGTTCCTCATGATGAGTACAGATTCGGACACACAAAGGTAAGCACCTTGATTGCATTTATATACTTCAGTGTTCTTATCAAGGGCTGTCAATTAATTCCTGCTTGATGGAACGACATCTCCAAAACGTCTCACATTATTGTGACGAAAATTAAGGCCATGAATGAAGGAACGATTAAGACATGGAAGTGGGGAAATGTCGCCCCCAAGTGACCATTGATAGGTATTTTAAATATTGCCTTGTACACCAAGTGATTCTGGAAATGTTATGACATCCTGTCTAAGGGGGTTCTTCAGATTTAAACGTTTTGTGAATGACTATTTAATTGACCATTACTTGGTTATCATACTGCAAGTCTGACTTGGTGGAAAATAGAATACATTTATGTTCTCTCTGCGTTCAGGTGTTCTTCAAGGCTGGTCTGCTTGGTACCCTTGAGGAGATGAGAGATGAAAAACTGGCATCTCTGGTCACCATGACTCAGGCTATATGCCGTGGTTTCCTCATGAGAAGGGAATTTGTGGCGATGACAGCAAGGAAGCAAGTTTGAGTGAAAAGTCATGACATTAATAATAAAGTATATATTTAGTTCCTAACAGCAATTTACTTTCCACAGGGATGCCATTTATACCATCCAGTACAACGTGCGCTCCTTCATGAATGTGAAACACTGGCCATGGATGAAGGTCTACTACAAGATTAAGCCTCTGCTGCAGAGTGCTGAAACTGAGAAGGAGCTGGCCAATATGAAGGAGAACTATGAAAAGATGAAAAGTGACCTGGCTACTGCCCTGGCCAAGAAGAAGGAACTGGAGCAGAAGATGGTTTCCCTTCTGCAGGAGAAGAATGATCTGACGCTGCAAGTCTCATCTGTATGTAAACATCAACAGACAAATACGATGTTTCATGTTTGTGAATATGAAAGCGCTGACGTCTGTTTTCATAAAAATGGTCTAGGAAGGAGAAAATCTGTCTGATGCTGAGGAAAGGTGTGAGGGACTGATCAAGAGTAAGATTCAGTTGGAGGCCAAACTCAAAGAGACAACTGAGAGACTGGAGGATGAAGAAGAAATGAATGCTGAGCTCACGGCCAAAAAGAGAAAGCTGGAGGATGAATGCTCTGAGCTCAAGAAGGATATTGATGACCTGGAGCTTACCTTGGCCAAAGTGGAGAAGGAGAAACATGCCACTGAGAACAAGGTTTGGAATTCACAATCTGTGCAATAAGTGAAGTGAAATGATAGTGTTCTTGGTATTGACAATTTCTTGCACACTCAGGTGAAGAACCTGACCGAGGAGATGACCTCTCAGGATGAGAGCATTGTTAAGCTGACCAAGGAAAAGAAAGCCCTTCAGGAGGCTCATCAGCAGACTCTTGATGACCTGCAGGCAGAGGAAGACAAAGTCAACACTCTGACTAAGGCCAAGACCAAGCTTGAGCAGCAAGTGGATGATGTAAGTTTACAGTCATTTGATTTGGCAAAGCAAGATTGGTCTTGAACATGATCATTTGAAATGTATACCTTTGTTTAGCTTGAGGGTTCTCTGGAGCAAGAGAAGAAGCTGCGTATGGACCTGGAGAGAACCAAGAGAAAGCTTGAGGGAGATCTCAAACTGGCCCAGGAATCCATCATGGATCTTGAGAATGACAAGCAGCAGTCTGATGAGAAAATCAAAAAGTAACTTTCTTTTTGCACAACATACTTTTTTAAAGAAGTGTTTAATTGCATGAACTCAATGCACTTTATCAATTTCACAGGAAGGACTTTGAATGCAGTCAGCTCCTTACCAAGATTGAAGATGAGCAGTCTCTGGGTGCTCAGCTCCAGAAGAAGATCAAGGAGCTCCAGGTGAGATATTGTGTTACACTTAACAATACTGCATACATCTGCTAATATGTGTAATAAAGTGAAAGATGGCTAAAAGAGAAAACATCTATTCGACAGGCTCGTATTGAGGAACTGGAAGAGGAGATTGAGGCTGAGCGTGCAGCTCGTGCCAAGGTTGAGAAGCAGAGAGCTGACCTCTCCAGGGAACTTGAGGAGATCAGTGAGAGGCTGGAGGAGGCTGGAGGTGCCACCGCTGCTCAGATTGAGATGAACAAGAAGCGTGAGGCTGAGTTCCAGAAGCTCCGTCGTGACCTTGAGGAGTCCACTCTGCAGCACGAAGCAACTGCTGCTGCCCTTCGCAAGAAGCAGGCTGACAGTGTTGCTGAGCTGGGAGAGCAGATCGACAACCTCCAGCGTGTCAAGCAGAAGCTCGAGAAGGAAAAGAGTGAATACAAGATGGAGATTGATGACCTCTCCAGCAACATGGAGAGTTTTGCTAAGGCAAAGGTACACTAGCATGACATGCTTTTGTAGTATATGATGTTACCAATACATCATGTCAATTATTTTGTGAATAAAATCTGATCTTTGATCTTTTTTCCTCATTAGGGAAATCTTGAAAAGACGTGCCGTACTCTTGAGGACCAACTTAGCGAGCTGAAGACCAAGAATGATGAAAACGTCCGCCAAATCAATGACACAAGTTCACAGAAAGCGCGTCTCCTGACAGAAAATGGTATCTACATGTTTTTGGTGAACGGTCTTTGGAGTGTATGATTGAGAAACGTAGCACAAACTAACGTATTATAATATTGTTCACACAAGGTGAGTTCAGCCGTCAAGTTGAAGAGAAGGAAGGTCTTGTCTCTCAGTTGACCAGAGGCAAGCAGGCCTCCACACAGCAGATTGATGAATTGAAGAGACAGATTGAGGAGGAGGTTAAGGTAAGAAACCATTCAGATAGTGTGTATTTGTGTGATTTAGAAATGGTGTAAAGGTTAATAATATTTCTTACGACAGGCCAAGAATGCTCTTGCCCATGGCCTGCAATCAGCCCGCCATGACTGCGATCTGCTGAGGGAGCAGTTTGAAGAGGAGCAGGAGGCCAAGGCTGAGCTGCAGCGTGGAATGTCCAAGGCCAACAGCGAGGTGGCTCAGTGGAGATCCAAGTATGAAACTGATGCGATCCAGCGCACTGAGGAGCTTGAGGAATCCAAGTGAGTGACATTCAAACTGTTAAGTGGCCAGAAGTGTAGCATTCAAGCAGCAACTCTGAATTGCTGGTAATGATATTAGTATTTTAAAATGTGTATAGCTTCTTACTTTCATATATGCAAATATAATTAGAAAATAACTTTATGAGTTTAACTGAGCCACAAATACCTCAATTTCCAAACAGGAAAAAGCTTGCCCAGCGCCTTCAGGAGGCTGAGGAACAGATTGAGGCAGTGAATTCCAAGAGTGCTTCTCTTGAGAAAACCAAACAGAGGCTCCAGAGTGAGGTGGAGGACCTCATGATTGACGTGGAGAGGGCCAATGGCCTTGCTGCCAACCTGGACAAAAAGCAGAGGAACTTTGACAAGGTAACACAATTTACTTTATGGCCAAACCACACAAACAATGACATGAATATTTATTTCGCCCTCTTACGTGAACATAACCAAATGAATTGTATTATTCAGGTGTTGGCAGAGTGGAAGCAGAAGCACGAGGAGGGTCAGGCAGAGCTTGAGGGATCACAGAAGGAGGCTCGTTCTCTCGGCACTGAGCTGTTCAAGATAAAGAACTCTTATGAGGAGGCTCTTGATCATCTGGAGACCATGAAGCGTGAAAACAAGAATCTGCAACGTGAGTTCTACATAATGTACAATTTAGGCAAGTTTATTTATATAGCACCTTTCAACAAGGCAATTCAAGGTGCTTTACAAAACTGAAAGACATTCAGACAAAGGCATTTAAAATCATTAAAAAGAAAAGATAATAAAATAAACATTAACAGAATAAATACATGGATAAAAGTTACAGTGCAGTCTAAGATGTAAATAGTTCAATTAAAAGCAGCGGCAAAAAGAAAAGTCTTCTTGCTGGATTTGAAAGTAGTCAGAGTTGCAGCGGACCTGCAGGTTTCTGGGAGTTGGTTCCAGATGGAGCATAATAACTGAACGCTGCTTCTCCATGTTTAGTTCTGACTCTGGGGACAGAAAGCTGACCAGTCCCTGAAGACCTGAGAGATCTGGATGCTTCATCATTTAGCAGGAGGTCACAAATGTATTTTGGGCCTAAACCATTCAAAGCTTTATAAACCAGCAGCAGTATTTAGAAATCTATTCTTTGACACACAGGAAGCCAGTGTAAAGACTTCAGAACAGGAGTGATCCACTTTCTTAGTGTCAGTGAGGACTCGAGCAGCAGCGTTCTGAATCAGCTGCAGCTTCCTAATAGATGTTTTAGTGAGACCTGTGAAGACACCATTGCAGTAGTCCAGTCTACTGAAGATAAAAGCATGGACAAGTCTTTCCAAATCCTGCTGTGACATTAGTCTTTTAATCCTAGATATGTTCTTTAGGTGATAGTAGGCTGATTTAGTAACTGTTTTAATGTGACTGTTGAAACTCGGGTCAGAGTCCATGACTACACCTAGAGTTCTGGCTCTATCTGTTGTAAGGTTCAACAATATGATTAAACACATGTATCTTTCTGCAGAGGAGATCTCAGATCTGACTGAACAGATTGGTGAGACTAGCAAGAACTTCCATGAGCTGGAGAAGTCCAAGAAGCAGGCGGAGTCAGAGAAGACTGAGATCCAGACAGCTCTTGAAGAGGCTGAGGTATTGTTTTTTTCTGGGAGTTTATAACATTAAAAATCATTGACTAATGTATCAGTGTTTGAAGGTGAGTGTTTCATTGTTTGATTTCATTAGGGAACTCTGGAACATGAAGAGTCTAAGATCCTTCGTGTTCAGCTGGAGCTCAACCAGATTAAGGCTGAGGTGGACAGGAAGCTGGCGGAGAAAGATGAAGAGATGGAACAGATCAAGAGGAACAGCCAGAGAGTGACTGACTCCATGCAGAGCACTCTGGATTCTGAGGTCAGGAGCAGGAACGATGCCCTGAGAATCAAGAAGAAGATGGAGGGAGATCTGAATGAGATGGAGATCCAGCTCAGCCATGCCAACCGCCAGGCTGCTGAGTCCCAGAAGCAGCTCAGGAATGTGCAGGCACAGCTGAAGGTATTGTATAAAACACAAGTGTTATATATTTCGTAAGGCTACATTTTGGCATATATTTCTTGTTAGAGAATATTTTAATCCTGTCTGTGTATTTTGTATGGAATTGGGAACTTATCTGCAGAACTTCTGTTTCTAATTAAAGTGTTGTTCTGAATCTGTGAAATATGATCATGCCATTCTCAGGGTCAACTCAGAGGTCAGATGCCTGGCTTTGTGGAGAAAGGGGGGCTTCCTGTCCCTCTGAGTCTCTGTGCAGTTTTCTACATCTGTTTATAATTAGCAGAGACAGGGCGCGTAAGATCTGAGATCCGCCTTTGTTTCTATATATTGTAGATTATATTCTGTGAACCTTCAGAGTGCCGTTCGGTGGAAGACTGTTCATGTGTGAGACTGAATGTGCGCTCTCCGGCCGATGCTTCAATAAATCTCCGTGTTTGATGAAAGTGCTCCGTCTCCATTTCTTCAACATTGGCTCTGCATTGAATCCCAGAAGATTATTCCTCACATTTCTGATCGTGTTATCACTAGGATGCTCAACTGCACCTTGACGATGCCGTCAGAGCCCAGGAGGACTTCAAGGAGCAGGCTGCTATGGTGGATCGTAGAAACGGTCTTATGGTGGCTGAAATTGAGGAACTTCGAGCTGCTCTGGAACAGACAGAGAGAAGTCGCAAAATTGCTGAGCAAGAGCTGGTTGACGCCAGTGAGCGTGTTGGACTCCTGCACTCTCAGGTGAACAAACACAATCATGTTTTCAATCATTCAAGAATCTAATGAGATCTTACATATTGTGAATATTAGACAGCTGTTGACTTAGGAGGCTACATCTTTGAACCTTTTAGAACACAAGCCTTGTGAACACCAAGAAGAAGCTTGAGACAGACCTGGTCCAGATCCAGGGTGAAGTGGATGACATTGTTCAGGAAGGAAGGAATGCAGAGGAGAAGGCCAAGAAGGCCATCACTGATGTAGGTTTCAATGTCACGTGTTCTTACTTTAACAGCAATGTTTTTGTTCTAGATATTTCTAATGAACATGTTTTGCTGACTCCTCCAGGCTGCTATGATGGCTGAGGAGCTGAAGAAGGAGCAAGATACTAGTGCTCATCTGGAGAGGATGAAGAAGAACCTGGAGGTTGCTGTTAAGGACCTGCAGCATCGTCTGGATGAGGCTGAGAACCTGGCCATGAAGGGTGGCAAGAAGCAGCTCCAGAAACTTGAGTCTAGGGTAAAAGAATCACACAAACATTTACATATCTGAAGAAAGACTTTGAAAAAGGCTGGATACTTAATGTTTTCATGTTATTCAAAAGGTGCGTGAGCTGGAGGGAGAGGTTGAGGCTGAACAGAGACGTGGAGTAGATGCTGTTAAAGGTGTTCGCAAATATGAGAGGAGAGTTAAGGAGCTCACCTATCAGGTAAAGTCACTTTCATAGTTAACATGTACAGTACCAATATTATCCTACAAACTTAACATTTTAAAATATTAAAACATGCAAATCTAAATGTTCTATCTCAGACTGAGGAGGACAAGAAAAATGTTGCCAGGCTGCAGGATCTGGTGGACAAATTGCAGCTGAAGGTGAAGGCCTACAAGAGGCAGGCTGAGGAGGCGGTAAGGACACATATATATTCCACACATTGGGAACTTGGTTCCACGTCTCATTTCATTCACAAAAGATGATTTTAAACATGTTCATACTTCTTGTATTTAAGGAGGAGCAGGCCAATGTCCATCTGTCCAAGTGCAGGAAGGTCCAGAATGAGCTGGAGGAGGCTGAGGAGCGTGCTGACATTGCAGAGTCCCAGGTCAACAAACTGAGAGCAAAGGGCCGTGACTCTGGCAAGGTAACTATACGTCAATTCACAAAGCTTTAGTTACTATGAAATTAACTGTTTATAATACTCTTTGTCACCTATGGTTTATTCAAACTCACAAAAACCATGTATCCGTTTGTTTTTTTTACAGGGAAAAGAACCAGCCGAGTAAAGCGCAAGGAGTGTTTCCCCGTGTTGAATCATATAATATGATTCAATTCATGCTGAAATAAAGCTTAAGCTGTTAAACTTGAATTATGTCGGTCACTCTTGTTTTTCTCTGCTTACTATGAAAGGTAGTTGATGTGAGATTTTTGGTGGGAATGTTTGTTTGAACTCCTATTTAACCAAAAAGCCAGACAACGCCACCTTGGGAATTGCACCCGAGGAAATAATTATTCAGATTGCCAACAAGGCACTCGTTCGTAATACTGAGGGGCCGGAGACGTGGCTCCAATTCATCAAATGTTTTATTCCATGTATTAAAATATCATTAAAACACAGTAAGAACAACATGGAAATAAAGAGGGGAATCTTAATTCAGGGATGCTGACGAGGGGTGAGAGGGATCCCAACAAAGTAGATTAAGGCACCCGTGACCCAGCTAGACGAGAATGTTACATTCATTGTTCTAGGAATGTTTTCAGCGGGAGGTTTTCTTTTGGTTCCCAGAACGTTCTTCTGAAAAGTAGGATAACGGTGTCTAAAAACATTTTTAAAATGTTTGGTGATACCCTTCTTATTATTGCTGTTCTCACCGTAAACATCGCGTCTGAATGAAAGCAGTTGTATTAAAAAAGAAGTAGCCTAACATCCAGGGGAGATGTGATTAGTGAGTGAACAAACGATAAAGGGCAGAAAGTCTGATGCACATTTGATCATCTTACATAACGTATAATCACAACGGCAACAGTTTGCAGAGCTGTGCTTCGTTGACAGAAGTCCAGCCATGCGTCACGCCTCTTTTAAACATCACTGTTGCCTGAAATCGACTCTGGAGGATACATCAGTGTACCCTCGGTTATAGCTCCTCCAGAGACTCCTCTCTTCTCTGCATCAGTGTATCCTCGGTTACGGCTCCTCCAGACAGCCTCCTCGATAATCGATCCTCGACGACCCATTAGAGAAATTTGTTTTCCTTCGAGACGGCGCGCCGACATCCGTTTCCGGGTCGCTGCCGGAGGACCTGGGAGTCTGGGACCCGAAAATCATAGAAATGACAAACGGCTCATTTCGGAAGACTCGCGTCTGCGTCTGCTTGCCGGGACGACAGTCGCACGGACTCGAAGGCCAACCCACATTTTAAATTGTGAGTTTAAGTCCGGTTGTCCAAAGAGACGCCACATCAAAGAAGAGTGGCAACAACAGACTGGTAGAAGATCTCCAACAACAGACTGGTAGAAGATCTCCAACATCAGACTGGTAGAAGATCTCCAACAACAGACTGGTAGAAGATCTCCAACATCAGACTGGTAGAAGATCTCCAACATCAGACTGGTAGAAGATCTCCAACAACACACTGGTAGAAGATCTCCAACAACAGACTGGTAGAAGATCTCCAACAACAGACTGGTAGAAGATCTCCAACAACAGACTGGTAGAAGATCTCCAACAACAGACTGGTAGAAGATCTCCAACATCAGACTGGTAGAAGATCTCCAACAACAGACTGGTAGAAGATCTCCAACATCAGACTGGTAGAAGATCTCCAACAACAGACTGGTAGAAGATCTCCAACATCAGACTGGTAGAAGATCTCCAACATCAGACTGGTAGAAGATCTCCAACAACAGACTGGTAGAAGATCTCCAACATCAGACTGGTAGAAGATCTCCAACATCAGACTGGTTGAAGATCTCCAACATCTTGCTGCAGCGATCCCGTAGGATTCTAGTATCTGTAATGAGGTGTGACCCTGCCTAAGTGTGAGTGTGGCAGTCGTGCAATCTTACCCTAAATAAGAAGAGGACAGCGCATAATTCATTTAGGTTCCCCCAGTCCAAATGGGTGGGATGGTTTTATTTGAAGAGATGATCCAGACTCTAACACCGTTAACATATCTCCAGAGGCATTTCCTCATGCTGACAGCGGGTAAATAACGTCTAGGGAGAGATTCCCAGTTAAGAACCCTAAGACCTTTTTTCCTCTCTCAGCTGCTGCTTTTATATCATACCAACAGAAGCAGAAGCGAATACACACCAACAGACCCATGTATGTGGAGAAGAGTCATTGCTTCCAGGTGTGAGACCGGACATGTCCCGACTTGCCTCAAAGACTAAACTAAAGCTTACAGTAATATCCCATTGAGTCAGGGGCCTCTTGGTGTGAGAGTAAGGGTGTCTTCCCTCTGCTGAATAGTGACACCTTTAGTGATAAACTATATCAGACCTTACACTCTTTCATGTCAGTTTACCAAACCGTGTACATTTAGTATATAAGAATAGAGCTACGTGACATATCATGCATTTTACATTGTGGATTCTACAAAATTATATTTGATTATATTAACTTTTGTTTTAGTTATATATCCCAATATGGAAACCTCCTCGGTCTCTGGTTATAAATGTTGACAGTTCTGGTCCTCCACAGTCCTCTCTTTACTTGGACCAAAACATTTTCATCACAAAAAGTCAAGTTATCGCATTATATACGACTTACCCAAATAGTTTAAACCTAACAATAATCACTGTCTTCAGTCTCAGGTTGAGAAGAGTCTCCAGGGTTGTCCTCAGTCTCTGGTTGTAAATGTCTCTCTGGATCTGAGTTCCTGGCTGGTTCTGGTCCTCCACAGTCCTCTCCATCAGCTTCTGTTTCCATGTGTTCAGCTGAGCTGCTGGCTGGAGGCTCTGCCTCTCTGTTCTCTTCAGTTTGAGTTTGATGAAGCTGTGAGGACTGAAGACCAACACACTTATGGATTTTGACCTGATAGCTCTGTGTAAATCTTTTTTCACAAACACTGCAGCTGAATGGTTTCTCTCCTGTATGGTTTGTCATGTGTCGTTGTAAAGTTGCATTCAGGGCAAATGCTTTCTCACAGACTGAACAGCTGAATGGTTTCTCTCCTGTGTGGATTCTCAAGTGTCGATGGAAATGTGCTCTCGTTGGAAAGGATTTCTTACAGATTGAGCAGCTGAATGGTTTCTCTCCTGTATGGATTTTCATATGTTCCTTTAAACTTTCTCTCCGTTTAAAAGATTTCTCACAGACTGAGCAGCTGAATGGTTTCTCTCCTGTGTGGACTATCATGTGGTCTTTTAGATATCCTCTCTGTGCAAAAGATTTCTCACAGACTGAGCAACTGAATAGTTTCTCTCCTGTGTGGATTCTCATGTGTCGTTGTAAAGGTTCTTTCAGGGCAAAAGCTTTCTCACAGACTGTGCAGCTAAATGGTTTCTCTCCTGTGTGTGTTCTCAAATGTCTATGGAAGTTTGTTCTCGTTGGAAATGATTTCTTACAGACTGAGCAGCTGAATGGTTTCTCTCCTGTATGGATTTTCATATGTTCCTTTAAATGTCCTCTCTGTTTAAAATACTTCTCACAGACTGAGCAGCTGAATGGTTTCTCTCCTGTACTACATCTTGAATCACTGACAGGGTCTTGTTTATTTTCCTGAGAGTTTGAACCGGGTTCTCTGGTCTCCTTCCAATCAGCACTGTCTTCAGTGTCAGGTTCAGAAGAGTCTCCAGGGTTGTCCTCAGTCTCTGGTTGTAAATGTATCTCTGGATCTGAGTTCCTGGCTGGTTCTGGTCCTCCACAGTCCTCTCCATCAGCTTCTGTTTCCAGGTGTTCAGTTTGTCTTTGATGAAGCAGAGAAGACTGAGGTTTCTCTTCATCATCTTCACTCTTCACAGGGACAGGAGTGAATGTGGACTTGGTGATATCAGCCTCCACCAGCCCTTGAAGATGCTCTCCCTCCTGAATGCTCCAGAGTTCCTCCTGCTCCTCTTTAATGTGTGGGGGGGGCTCTGGGTCCTCCTGATTCGGCATATGCATAGGTTCTCTGGGCTCCTTCGAATCTCCAGTATCTTCAGTGTCAGGTTCAGAAGTGCCTCCAGGGTTGTCCTCAGTCTCTGGTTGTAAATGTCTCTCTGGATCTGAGTTCCTGGCTGGTTCTGGTCCTCCACAGTCCTCTCCATCAGCTTCTGTTTCCATGTGTTCAGTTTGTCTTTGATGAAGCTGAGAGGACTGAGGTTTCTCTTCATCATCTTCACTCTTCACAGGGACAGGAGTGAATGTGGACTTGGTGATATCAGCCTCCTCCAGCTCTTGAAGCTGCTCTCCCTCCTGACTGCTCCAGAGTTCCTCTTTAATGTGTGGGGGGGGCTCTGGGTCCTCCTGGTCCAGACTGGAGCTCCACTCCTGCTGCTCAGGAGGAACCTCTTCTTTAACCACCACCAGCTGCTGGACGTCTGCAGGAAACAGGAAACACATATTCAGAGAAACTGTAGAGTATTAGAATTTAAAATCTAACCACGATTAACACTTCTTTAACTTTGCAGCTCTTATTCATTATTTATTTTAAATGCTTTTCCAGATGCCCTGGAGAGTTTCAGGACAACAGGTGAGTTAGTACTGTCGCTGATCTAAAACAGTTTCACTGCCGGTTAGCAAGGCGTCGGCCGTTCACGGAGTATGAGGCCTTAGCCTTATAGTTTGTGACCTGTCTGCAGAGTCGTTATCTGAGAACTGGTGTTGGAGTTTCTCAGAGTAGTTGTTTAGCATCTCTCTCCGCCTCGCTAAACCTGTACTTGGACTCAATAAATGTAATATCATGGATAAGTGAGTTTATATCGGTAATTCAATTAAAAAGTTGAAACTTATACATCACACAGATTCATCACACACAAAGTGAATTATTTCCAGCGTTTATTTGTTTTAATCTTGATGATTAAATGAAAGCCAAAATTCAGCATCTCAACATTTTAATAAAACATAAGACAAATACAAAATAGATGTTCTAATATAGAAACGCTGTCCTTCTGAAGAGTATGTTAATGTTCCTGCTACGTGGTTGGACCTCCTTTAGCATGAATAACTGCATCAATGCGGCGTGGCATGGAGACTATCAGTCTGTGGCACTGCTGAGGTGTGATGGAAGCCCAGGTTGCTTCACTAGCGGCCTTCAGCTCGTCTGCCTCATCTTCCTCTTGACAATACATAGAATCTTTTGGTAACACTTTATATTAAGGTACACAAATTAACCATAAACTAGTTGTTAATTAACAGTTTATTGGCTCTTTATTAGTCATTATAAAACACTTATTAATGCCTTATTCTGCATGACCATTTTCTACAAGTAATAAACCATTAGTTGAGAGTTTTTCCTCAATAACCCTCTAATTAGTGCTTATTTATTGCAAGTAAGGAAGTTGTTGTACATGAGTTTTGGTCTTAATATGCTCTGCTCAATATGGGCCTAATAAGGCAGTAGTAGCACAAGAATAGTAACAACGACCGGAAGTATTTTATAAACTGCTACTATGCATGCTAATTAACTAGTTGATGGTTAATTTGTGTACCTTAATATAAAGTGTTACCAATATTTCTTTCTCAAAATTCTGACTTTTTCTAAAATGATTAATTCTTCAGAAAACCTCTAAATGCTGGCCTGTTCAGATAACCTCAGAATTTTGACTCATATTTTAAACCGCAAAATACTTTTTTCAAAATCTGACTTTCTGAAAATGGTCAGATGATAGAAAGGCAACAGTAACTCAAATAACCACTTCGTACAACCAAGGTATCCACAAGATCATTTCTGCTGCGACATTCAGGCGGTAGGGTCAGAAGACAACATGAGAGCATGGATCCATCCTGCCTTGTACCAACGGTTCAGGCTGGAGGTGGTGATGTAATGGTGGGGGGAGGGGGGTTTAATCTTGGCATACTGTGGGCCCCTTAATTAGGGCTGAACGATAAATCGATTTAAAATCTTTTTTACCAATTAATCAATTTACCAATTGATCATCGTCTAAACGCCACAGCCTACCTGAATATTGTTCCTGACCATGTCCATCCCTTTATGACCACAGTGTACCTGATGCTCCTTCCAGCAGGATAACGCCCCATGTCACAAAGCTCTAATCATCTCCAACTGGTTTCTTGAACATGGCACTGTTCTCAAAATGGCCACAGTCACCTGATCTAAATCCTATAGAGCCCCTTTGGGTAAGGTTAAGTATGTTGAAACATTTGCTGCTACAATGGATGCAGGTTAAAATCCAGACTGCTACCTTTACACGTGTCATCCCTCCATCTCCCCCTTTAACACTGTCATTATCCTTTAGTCTAATCTGACCCAAACATATTCTTTAAGGCGAGACACCCCAGGTGAATAGGGTAATTTTTTTAACTTAAAGTATCAGCTAGAAATTTCTCCAGTTAATGTCTTACAATAAGGCAATTGTCTTTTGTATTACAAGTTTTCTGAAATAGCATGTTTAAATATGCAAATTAGCCATTATCTCATTAAATATGCACATATTTTAACACATTTCAGGAATCGAAATCTGAACTTTGGATAAAGCCAGGTTCCAAATTCTTGTTTCATTTTGTAGTCATATTAGTATCTAAGGCTTTTACAGAAGGGATATTGGATATCTCTTTTTATCACTCAATAAATCAGAAAATACTGTCAACAGCCCTAAAATATCCATTTTCGCCATGTTTTTAGGTATACAATTAGTTATAATTCAGGCTATGAATTATATATGAACAAACCCTTCTGTAAAAGCCTTCATAATATTGATAGGAATATAACTGGAAAGTTTGGTGTCTCTACGTGCTTCTGAAGTTGAAATTTCGAACTCAGAGTAGGAGAAAAAACTCATTTTGAGAAAACGACCTTTAAAGATGGCAGTGAGGCGCTAGCTAAACCCTCCTGTTCTCTGGATGATAGCTCGCGCATCGACGCACTCCGTGAAGGTGTTTCATGTTCGGGGTCATTTGTTTTTTGTATAATCTTGCTTCGTGCAAGTGACAATTGTTGTCGTCTTCTCTGTGAACGTTTTTTTCGCCGTTCTTTTGCGATTTTGAGATTTCAATTTCTAGCGGAAAGCTAAACAGGAAGTGTTTTAGCACACCACGTGACGCATCTGAACGAATCACGTTGTCAGAAATTGACACCAGCCAATGAGATTTCGTTTCTTGGTTTAAGACCCCTTTGTGCTTTCACGATTGGTTGCTGATACAAAGGAAATGACCATATTTGGATCCGATGAGATTGTGCAGGAGAGACGGAGCTTTCCAACGATACCTCTGTTGACATGGTGCTCACAGCGGTCGCGGTGCTTTATGTTACGTTAGAATGCTAACTTTTGGTGAATTTAGGAGAAATCTACAGACGCAAATAGACAAACTATAGTAAAATAAACACTTAAATGTGTATTTTGTACGTTTTCCTTCCAAAAGCCTGAAAGAAAACATGTTATGGAATCAAAATAGCACAAAATCTCAAAATTGACCAGTACTTGAAAAACGATGTTTTTGCCTGCCGTGTCTCGCCTTAAGAAGAAAAAGTCATTGTATGTTATGTTCGAAAATACTATGAAAAACAAATACAGAAAAAAGGTCATAACTATAAAATGTGTTTAACAGTATGTCGAAAATATCTTAAATAGTAAATAACATAGAGTCCAAACGGTCATAGTATAGTGTGTTGAAAATATAGAGAAAAAGAGGTAAATGAATAGATAGAATAGAACATTATGAAAATATCATGAAGGAAGTCAAAATATGAAAAAGGTTATTGTATAGACCAGTATGTTGAACAAATCATAGTATTTCATATATATAATTTAAAAAGAGTTACTGTGTAGAATGTCCGAACATTTATTTTAAAAGTACTAGTATGTCAAAAGTATCTTGAAAAAAGTCCAAGTATAGTATGTACTTAAGAATTATATCATATAGTTTGTCTGCAATGTCAGTTTAGGATTTCTAAAAATATGAAAGAAAGTCATAGTATAGTTCGTCTAAAAGATCTTGAAAAAGTCATGACCTTGTGTTGAAATGGTTTTGAATAAACACACTAGTATTTTAAAAAGTCAAATTGCATCAGACAACTCAAATTCCTCCATTTGAACTATATTATAAATAAGAAAATATTGGTCATAGTATATAGCCGGGCTATTTAATAGTTTTTGAATGGGGGCAGTTGATGATCCAAAATAAGGGCTCAAGAAAAATATGCCTTGAAATATGGGTTCAAGGCATATTTCATTTCATTTCATTTCATTTCATTTCTATTTGTCCCGCTCATGGTACGCAAAACCAAATGTACAATAATTGCCACAAAACATGACTCTACCACTGAGCGAAAAGGAGCAGGGAGAAGAATACAATCTTATGTGACCTGCCGCTTTCTAAAAAAACAAATAATTACAAATAGATGGTCTGCCCTTCATAATAATATATATATATTTTCTCACAGCCAAACATCACAGGATCTTAGGACACTAAGAGAAACACAAAAAAAAAATACTTATTTCCCACTTGACGGTTAACGGAAAGAAACAAAACAACACCAAAACATCAAGTATATAACCCTAACCCCCCCTAACCCTAACCCTAACCCTCCTAACCCCCCAAACCCTAACCCTCCTAACCCCTAACCCCCCTAACCCCCAAACCCCCCTAACCCTAACCCCTAACCCTAACCCCTAACCCTAACCCTCCTAACCCTAACTCCCCTAACCCCTAACCCCCTAACCCTAACCCTCCTAACCCTAACCCTCCTAACCCCTAACCCCCCTAACCCCCCTAACCCCTAACCCTAACCCCCTAACCCTAACCCTCCTAACCCTAACCCCCCTAACCCTAACCCCTCCTAACCCTCCTAAACCCTCCTAACCCTAACCCTAACCCTCCTAAACCCTAACCCCTAACCCCCCTAACCCCTAACCCTAACCCCCCTAACCCTCCTAACCCTAACCCTCCTAACCCTAACCCTCCTAACCCCCCTAACCCTAACCCTAACCCACCCCCTAACCCTAACCCCCCTAACCCTCCTAACCCTAACCCTCCTAACCCCCCTAACCCTAACCCTCCTAACCCTAACCCTAACCCTCCTAACCCCTAACCCCCCCAACCCTAACCCCCCTAACCCCTAACCCCCCTAACCCTCCTAACCCTAACCCCCCTAACCCTAACCCCCCCCCCTACCCCCCTAACCCTAACCCTAACCCTAACCCCTAACCCCCCTAACCCCCCTAACCCTAACCCTCCTAACCCTAACCCCCCTAACCCTCCTAACCCTAACCCCCCTAACCCTCCTAACCCTAAACCCCCCTAACCCTAACCCTCCTAACCCTAACCCCCCTAACCCTAACCCTCCTAACCCTAACCCTCCTAACCCCCCTAACCCTAACCCCTAACCCTCCTAACCCTAACCCCCCTAACCCTAACCCTCCTAACCCTAACCCCCCTAACCCTAACCCTAACCCCTAACCCCCCTAACCCTCCCATCATGTTAATAGCTACAGATAAAGTAATGTACTCCAACAACATAGGAGAGCTTATATCGTATGTTGTAAAAGCATGACGCAAACATCAGGGAACCATATGCCCAAGGCTTTCCTACATGTCGATGACCTTTTCAGAACTCAGTACAAGTGAACCATTAACTAATTCAACCATCAACATCAATTGAAGTGCACACACCAGTTCAAACAACCATTTGGACGATGTCTAGAACGTCACTATTTGTAAATAAAGCAATTTAACCCAAGTGAAGCCAACCTAAGGAGTGGGCACTACAGTCAAGAACTAGCTAACACTCTACTCAAAGGGCCGGTATATATTACCTCCGCCAATCGCTTAGCAACAACAGAAAGTACTAGTATGGTATATCCAGGTATCATGGCTTATTTTCTTTAGGTATTTGCGGTCGGGCGTCTTGGAACTGATGACTGACAGTGATCAAGATGTTTTGTTGTTATGTTCTGGTCACGAGCGTATCACATTGGGGGTCTGATCATTTCGTTAGCTCTGACCTAGCTTTTATGTTCACACCATACCTTTCAGTATTTAGCCAACATTGCGTAGCGTATTTAAGGTAATGATCGAGGCTAACTCTTATGGAGATTGGTGATTTAAGTTAAATTTGGCTCTAATAATAGTATATCAGAATATCATAAAATAATAAGTCAGAGTATAGTGTGTGTGTTTTTTGTCTGTGCTTGCATGTGTGTGTGTGTGTGTGTGTGTGTGTGTGTGAGAGAGACACTATTATCTCAAAAACCTTGTGAGTAAAGAAACTGACATGTAAAGAAAGGATTTTCACTAAAACGGTGATGTTACATCCCTCAGAGATGTCTATTCTTCTTCTGTTTTTAAATCCATACTGTGAGAAAGGAACTACATTATCTGAAAGATTACTTATTTTTGTTTAAGGCGAGGCACCCCAGGTGAATAGGGTAATTTTTTTAACTTAAAGGTATCAGCTAGAAATTTCTCCAGTTAATTATTTACAATAAGGCCATTGTCTTTTGTATTACAAGTTTTCATATGCAAATTATCCATTATCTCATTAAATATGCGCATATTTTAACACATTTCAGGAATCGAAATCTGAACTTTGGATAAAGCCAGGTTCAAAATTGTTGTTTCATTTTGTAGTCATATTAGCATCTAAGGCTTTTAAAGAAGGGATATTGGATATCTCTTTTTATCACTCAATAAATCAGAAAATACTGTCAACAGCCCTAAAATATCCATTTTCGCCATGTTTTTAGGTATACAATGTTGTATAATTCAGGCTATGAATTATATATGAACAAACCCTTCTGTAAAAGCCTTCATAATATTGATAGGAATATAACTGGAAGGTTTGGTGTCTCTACGTGCAACTGAAGTGGAAATTTCAAACTCCGAGTAGGAGAAAAAACTCATTTTGAGAAAAGGACCTTTAGAGATGGCGGTGAGGCGCTAGCTAAACCGTCCTGTTCTCTGGATGATAGCTTGCGCCTCGACGCACTCCGTGAAGGTGTTTCATGTTCGGGGTCATTTGTTTTTTGTATATCTTGCTTCGTGCAAGTGACAATTGTTGTCGTCTTCTCTGTGAACGTTTTTTTTCGGCGTTCTTTTGCCATTTTGAGATTTCAATTTCTAGCGGAAAGCTAAACAGGAAGTGTTTTAGCACACCACGTGACGCATCTGAACGAATCACGTTGTCAGAAATTGACGCCAGCCAATGAGATTTTGTTTCTTGGTTTAAGACCCCTTTGTGCTTTCCCGATTGGTTGCTGATACAAAGGAAATGACCATATTTGGATCCGATGAGATTGTGCAGGAGAGACGGAGCTTTCCAACGATACCTCTGTTGACATGGTGCACACAGCGGTCGCGGTACTTTATGTTACGTTAGATGCTAACTTTTGGTGAATTTAGGAGAAATCGCAAATAGACAAACTATAGTCAAATAAACACTTAAATGTGTATTTTGTACGTTTTCCTTCCAAAAGCCTGAAAGAAAACATGTTATGGAATCAAAATAGCACAAAATCTCAAAATTGACCAGGACTTGAAAAACTATGTTTTAGCCTGCCGTGTCTCGCCTTAAACCAACAGTGTGGGGACACCTGCCAGAGACAGAGTCACAGGGACTGACCACAAAACAGGGAAGGGATATAAAAGAAGGGGGAGGGTCTGGAGGGGCAGGTGTTTTGACTAGAGGTGCAACAACTAATCGACTCGATTAAAATCTATTACCAAATTAGTCGCCAACTAATTCAGTCGTCGATTCGTTGGTGACGTCATCACGTGTGTTTTACGAGCCGTTAAGCTCCAACGTTATCGGTCTTTTTATCGATACTGGAGACATTTAAAAAATATATGTCATGTGTTATTGCTACATAAGCATTACCTCGCAGTCTGAGTGTCGCCAACTCGTTTCTAATATGCAAAAAGACAAACAAATACGTCTATGATGTATTTTCGATCAGACGAGATCTCTCTCCCGTCTGTGAGCGAGGGGGCGGGGCAGTTTACACACACGCAGCTGCTACATGCAGCAACACAGAACGCGCTCTGAGGTGTGGTTAAACTTTACCCGTCTCGATGTGGACAATGCTCGTTGGCTAAAGTGCAATAAGAGTTTAGCATGCCTGTGCCGCTGTAAGCGTTGGCCGGGCTCCGTGATGCGGCCGCCGGGCTCAGAGGCTCTGCTGCATGTTGTGCAGTAAAATACCTCCGCTAAAACTATTGCCTACTACTTTATAACCCAGCGGTAAGAGTGAGTTACTAATGCTCCTATTTGATCTTAATTCCTCTGTATGTATTTCACCGTTTGTTTTACTGTAAGCTATTTATTATATTTCTACAATCTTAGATGTGTACCCAATTTAAACTCATCGTCAGCAGTTACAGCATCGAGTTGTTATTATACAATATTATTATCATTACTTTATTACATTTCATTTAGCTGACGCTTTTATCAAAGCGACTTACAATGACCAATTACAGGGACATTCTCCCTGGAGTAACTAAGGACTAAGTGCCTTACTCAAGGGCACACTAGTGGTGGTGTTCCTGGCGGGATTTGAACTCACAACCTTCCGATCTTCAGCCCACCTCACTATCCATTAGACCACCACTATCCAATATGAAGTGCAACCTATATTTGCTTATGCTAGATGCAAATCCATGTTTGAATCTGCAGGAGTTAGCTCTCAGTAGAAAGAGACGGAATTGCCATTGACTTCAGTTATGGTGCATTCAGGCGCAATTCAGTAAAAGTGTGTATTGGGCGAAGATGCATTTATAACGCCAGCACGATGTGTTGAGTAAAATGCGAGAAATATCAATAATACAGTTTTATTAAGGAGATGTTTTACTACAGCATAAAGTAGATTTTAATTTATTTGTTTAATCTGCAATGTTTCAATGCTATCAAATATTTGGATTGAAATCAGGAAGAGTTTGTCGTATATAGGTTCCGGCAACTCAATTGTGTTTTATAATTTACTTTATTTCTTCTTGTGGTTCTTAGCAGTAGGCTCAACTCATCTTTTCACCTGTATACAAAATCACATTAGTGACTTTACCCAACTCCTAAAACTGCTTGGAAAACTGTTGACACACATTGTTTTTAAGTTTTACCAAAGCAACAGTTTTTACCGTGTATGTACTTTTTCGTTTTATTTCATTTGACTAATTTTGTCATTTTCTCTACAAAAGATATTGTTAGAGAATATTTTAATCCTGTCTGTGTAGTTTGTATGGAATTGGGAACTTATCTGCAAACTTCTGTTTCTAATTAAAATGTTGTTCCCTCAATCTGTGAAATATGATCATGCCATCCTCAGGGTCAACTCAGAGGTCAGATGCCTGGCTTTGTGGAGAAAGGGGGGCTTCCTGTCCCTCTGAGTCTCTGTGCAGTTTGCTACATCTGTTTATAATTAGCAGAGACAGGGCGCGTAAGATCTGAGATCCGCCTTTGTTTCTATATATTGTGTGAATATTCTGAGAACCTTCAGAGTGCCGCTCGGTGGAAGATGGTTCACGTGTGAAACTGAGTGTGCCCTCTCCGGCCGATACTTCAATAAATCTCCGTGTTTGATGAAAGTTCTAAGTCTCCATTCTTCAACATTGGCTCTGCATTGAATCCCAGAAGATTATTCTTCACAGATATAATTTACAAAACTGTACGCTTAATATAATGTAACCTCAATTTAAAAAATAATGAAAAAAGCAAATGTAACTCCGCAGGGCAGTGTTTGTAGTCCGTTACTTTTCAACATTATGATTATATCTTCAAACAGGTTCAGCAAAATGTAGGGATGTCACTATTCATGATCAAGCTCGTGAGGAAGGCTAGCTCTGTAGTACAACTGGACAATCTGGAGGAGGTGGCAGAGGGGAGGAGGAAGCTGGACAGCATCCTACCTAGAGAACCCCTCCCACCCACTCCATGCAGAGCTATAGAGAAGATGAGGAGTCAGCCACAGACTCATCCCTCCACGACACAGCACCAAGCGCCCCGGACAGTCCTTTGTGCCTGTAGCCATCAGGCTGCACAGCAAGGGGTCAATCATTTAATACAATCACTGGATATAAATATACACTGTTTCCACAACCCATGTTGATATATTAGTAGTAGACCAAATATGTAGAAAGATATGTCACTATATGTACAGATGTCCATTTTCACTTTAACTCATTTCGTACTTAATAATATAATTTATATGACCAAATATGCTGACAGTTATTTTACTCATCTCCTATTTCATAGTCTTTTATTATTATTATCTTTATTATTTAAAAAATAATGCTGAAGACCGGCAAATCTAAATCTCTCCGGTCAAAGTGTCCGTTCAAAATCATTTCCGTTTAGCGCCACTGATGAGACAGACAAGAAGAGTCAACTCTAAAGTCTAACACGTGGAGAAAGAGATGACCTGGATGGGTTGATTGTGCGTTGATCTGTTGGTAATGCCTCGGGGTTCCGGTGGGCATGTAAACAAATGCATAATGCTGCGCTATACTTTGCGGCCTCACCCGGTTGCATAGCGACGCTTATTGTTTAGGTGTCTTTTAATAAGCATGTAGTCCTATCATTAGCTAGAACCAGCTGGATCTGATCGATATGGACAGAAACGCGAGTCTAATCTGACGGAGAGAGAGATCAGCTGCTGCTGACGAGTCGACACGCAGCTCTGCATGATCACATGCAGCGGTGAGCGGACACACACTGCAGGTTAGAATATCACACGTAGCTATTTTAATGACCTCTCAAACCACCGTAACTAGTTATAGATATGTTTAGTTTCACTGTCGGGTCACTCATTACTGACCCGCGAGCTGCATGATACTGACGGTCTGTCAGGAGAGGGAGAGCGCTCCGTTTATTATTCCCGTGTTATTATAAATTACTGTTCACTTTTGAATAATTAATCTACTATGATTAGTTTGTTTAATATCGAATCATATCAATTTGTTTTAAAGCTCAATAAATAACAAAGAAGACCTTAGACCGGCACTTTTCAAATTGTGTCCGGAAGATTTAAAATGTAACGGACATGTTGACCGGCGGGAACTCTGATCTGTGCCGTCTGTCGCTTACCCGGTCGCTGCTTGTATTTCCCACAGGGATTAATAAAGATCCATTGTATCTGATACGCTGATGACGGGGCTCTTTGGGTAAGGGGCTCTTTGGGTAAGGGGCTCTTTGGGTAAGGGGCTCTTTGGGTAAGGGGCTCTTTGGGTAAGGGGCTCTTTGGGTAAGGGGCTCTTTGGGTAAGGGGGAAGAATGAGCAAACAAATGGGATTTAAAAATATCAATTGAAAAAACCCAAGTCATATGCTTTGCTAAAAAACATAAAGTTGTATTTATTAAATGATAAGTCCGAGAACAGGTTAGGAATCCTATGTGATGAAAAACTGACCTGGGGCAAGCATATTGACAAAACCAGAGACGACTGCAACAAGATTAATAATTGACTGAGACGTCTTTCTGGGCACGATTGGGGAGCAAGGAGAACCTCGTCACTAAATATATACTGGGCTCTAATGAGAGCAGCCCTGGATTATGGATGCATTGCTTACATGTCTGCTGCAGGAAGCAACCGTAAACGTGATGTGGCTCAGGCTCTCCGAATATGTAGTGGAGCATTTAAAACCTCCACCTGAATCAGCAATACAGGTGGAGGTGGGTGAAATCCCACTGCGGATTCGGAGGATCAAGCGTTTGTTGGCATATTGGGTTCACATTAGAGGGTTAGTACTGCTAGTAAGCAATCCTACTGGAGTGTTGGGAACATAATAATTCCACAACTAACAGCTTTGGGTGGATAGGAAATGCTCTTTAAATGCATCTCTGTGCGGGTTAGAAGTCAGTCCCACTGTTCCATCATCGCCTTTACCTCCGTGGAGATTTAACATGCCAGCAATCGACACAAGTCTAGCAGCTCTGTGGAGCTTGACATCTGGGAGGTCGGTATGCTGGGTTCAAATGTAGGGGGCTTGAAACGTCCTTCCTTTGAGTTCCAGCTCATTTTGTGGTAGAAGGGAATGAGGAAGTATACAAATTAGCTAAAACCATTATTAATGTTCATTTACGGAAAACTTGGCAAGAATACTGTGATGTCAGCAATACAGGAAGGCATCTCTACAGCATCCAGAAACATGTAGGGGTAGAAGACGGTAGGTAATGAAGGTCATTACGCGGTTAAGGACACACAGGACTAAACCAGAAACTCGCAGAATTGGCATGCACCCCACTGGACTCTGTACAGATTGCAATAAACCGAAAACTGTCAAACACTGTGGGGAATCTGCGAGGGACATCAGAGGAAGTCTTTAAACTGCTGAAACAATTCTTAAAAACAACAGGAATTATGCTGTTGTGCTCCACACTCCAGTCCAGCAGGTGGCGGTAATGCACCCATGTGTTGGTGCTAACCGAAGAAGAACAATAAAGAGATTTAGTAAAGAGTCTAAAGTGATAATGGAGAGTAAACTAACTTCACCGCGGTGTCTAACGTGATGATAGAGAGTCTACAGAGTTAGTAAAGAGGGAACAGACCTGCTCTGTGGATCTGAAGCTGAGGCTGAACAACAGCGTCCAGTAGTTTCCGGTGTCTCTCGGTCTCCTGTTTTGAACGAGACAGTTCCTCCTCGTACTCTGCTATCGTTCTTTCAAACAGAACAAAGATGTCTTCAGCAGCCGCAGTGAGTCGCTGCTTCACCAACGAGAGCAGCACAACACTCATGTTTACTAAATCACCACTTCCCGTTTCTCTCACTCTGTGTTGCTAGCGTGTTACCAGCTAGCATGCTAAGCTAGCATGCTAAGCTAGCTTCCAGAGTCCGAGCTAGAGGCTTCAGAAGAAAGAGCACAGAGCCAGAGGTTCATCCAGACACACAGACGATGGATCAGCTGCTCACACACACTGTCTCAGGAACACCGAGAGAGAACCATGGATGCAGAGAGAGAACCCACGAGACGCGATCTGGTTCTCAGTTAGAACGAGCGGGACCATCACTTCCGGTGCAGAGGACTTCAAAATAAAAGCGGCTATGATTTCCCCTTAGACAAACCTTTAAGATACACAGACATGGAGCTGCGGGGAGAACCCGGTTTGTTTCTGCTGAAACAGCTTTATTCTTATTATATAAGTATCCCCCCTCTTCCTGTAATATAATATGTGTAAGAAGAGAAAGGTGAAGAGAGAAAACCGTGGGTTTTATTGTGAAGGCCAGCACCGGAAGTTGTGTTTCAGGGTCTCCTGAAAAAAGCATGTTAGCTGGGGTAAACAAGAAACCCTGGTTTCCGGTCGATCGTCCACAAACCAGCTGCTCTCGTCTTTTCGTCTCGGTTAGGAAAAGCTGATTGTTGGACAGTTTGTCCACAGCCTAACTCTCTGCATGAGATTTAAAAGTGTCTCTGACTCTTTACAGTCTCAACAAGTGTATCTCTGTCAGCAGGGATAACAGCTAATGCATCATGGGGGTTGTTGTTTTTAATAAACTTAAGAGATCCAGGGGCAGAAACAGTGCCATCAAGGGGTGGAGCTACAGCAACACATGGGGGCAATAGAGAGGCGAAGTCCCGCCCATCTAGTTCCGGTCCATGGGACCTTATTTCGAAAAACAGAAACAGGCCGGTGTTGTGTCACATTATCCCTCCCCGTCATGAAATGCCCCCCCCCCCCCCAAAAGAGGTTTCTATGAATCCCACCCTCAAGCATTTTTCAGGGTATGGTTCTAGGACTGGTTCCAATAAATGGAGCAAGTTTCATGAATGTCACACTTTTACTTTGTACGCATATCGTATATAATAATATGCTGACAAAGACTATGTAACATTTGTCAACATATATTTTGATTATTAGATGACAACTATGTAAAATTAAACAATACATTTTAAAGCACGTTTATACAGACAGGACGTAACAATAATGATAAAAAAAAAGATTTCAAAAAACAAAAACTGAAAAGGAAGTGAGGAATGAATTTCGACACCTACGGAGCGAAAAGTTAAACCAGAAGAATCAAGACTATACCACTAAACAACTTTATTACCATGAATAAAAACCCTGAACGTTTACTTTTCGTTTTAAACATCGTTTTAAGGTGTAAACCTATGGTGTAAACGTGTCATTTAGAAATGCGCGTTCCCGTGACAAGGGGGGCATTTCATGACGGGGAGGCATAATGTGACACAACACCGGAACAATGAATCCGCCTGAGGCAAATATACCTGAGGAGGGAGGGGAAGGCCTCAGAGAATTCCGCATGGAAACTGCTGGGGAGTATTGAAGGAGGAAATAAAGGACTTGAGAGAATGCTTCGGAGAGCTGAAAATAAGAGCGGTGACGTGCGGTGAGGTTCATGGCTGCTGAGGCACTGATTCTTTCAGAGTCAGATTTACAAATGTTATATTTTGACGTTAATCGAAATATTCTGTTATTTTCAAAAGCTTTTTTAGTCTAGTAGTAGAACCTTTATTTATCCAGGAAAATCAATGAAGAACAAATTCTTATTTACAATGATGATAGTCTGATGCTTCGATTCATTTTAAACAGACCGTTCAACAAAAGGATACCAACATCTAAATATTGGATTGTTCTTTCTTAGTAGGATCCCACTTTCATCACATGGTGGTCTCACCTTGACTTGAAGAGGAAGTCCATGCTCTCCTTCTGGACAACAATCTCTATTACTGTTTAGTGAAAGTCCTCCTGATCTTCCTGTAGTTTCAAAAGTCTAGTTTGTTGTTTGCGTCTACCGTCCCTGCGTAGAATAACAGTAGCAACAAGAACCTGTGGGCTCACGTGCGCCCCCTGCAGTGCGGCAGAGGTTATGGCTGCCTCCCCTGGTGCTTTCTCATTGCCGTTGTACGATGAGACCAGCGAGCCTAAATATCACACGTGAAATAAGTTCTTTAGAGACGATGGATGGAGAGGATAAATGTAATAAAGGATCTACAAACATTACATTGGTGACAGACAGTGAGACGGTGCAGGCATGCAGTTCCTGTGGGGTGACGCATTCTGAGGTGAGAGCTCAGCTGTGCCTCACCTCACCCCACAGTCACTGGCTTGAGCGCGCTCACAAAATAAGTGCCCGCGTTAAATTAGTGCCCGCGCTCCAGCCAGTTCCTGTGGGCTCACGAGAGGCAGAGCTCGTCCCTGCGAGGGATGCGAGGGAAATAGCATGATGGACTTTGTGGAAAACTTAATACGCGAGAAACTGGATGTGAGCGGCGAAATTCCCATTGAGAGAGCGCACGGGGCAACGGGGCATCTCACTGGGCACAGCGACCGTCCCAGATCAATAATAGTCCACTTCCAAAACTACAACGTGAGGCAAAGGGTGCTACAAGCCGCCTGGGCAAAGAAGGACATCAGGGTGAAAGATTGCAGGATTTTCTTTGATGAGGACTTCACCACCCAAGTGTTCAAGGAGCAAAATACAGACAAGTAAGGAAGCAGCTCCAGGAAAGAAACATCAAACCCCGCATTCTCCATCCATCCATCTTCTCCCGCTTATCCGTGGTCGGGTCGCGGGGGTAGCAGTTCCAGCAGAGAGCCCCAAACTTCCTTTTCCCTGGCGACATCAACCAGCTCTGACTGGGGGGTCCCAAGGCGCTCCCAGGCCAGCGAAGAGATATAATCCCTCCACCTGGTCCTAGGTCTACCACTTGGTCTCTTCCCAGCTGGACGTGCCTGGAACACCTCCCTAGGGAGGCGCCCAGGTGGCATCCTAACTAGGTGCCTGAACCACCTCAACTGGCTCCTCGACGCGAAGGAGGAGCGGCTCAACTCCGAGTCCCTCCCGGATGACCGAACTTCTCACCTTATCCCTAAGGGAGACACCAGCCACCCTGCGGAGAAAACCCATCTCGGCCGCTTGTATCCGCGATCTGGTTCTTTGGGTCCTGACCCATCCTTCAGGACCAGAGGTGAGGGTAGGAACGAAAATGGCCCGGTAGACAGAGAGCTTTGCCTTCTGGCTCAGCTCCCTTTTCGTCACAACGGTGCGGTAAAGCGACTGCAGTACCGCTCCCGCTGCTCCGATTCTCCGGCCCATCTCACGCTCCATTGTTCCCTCACTCGAGAACAAGACCCCGAGATACTTGAACTCCTTCACTTGGGGTAAGGACTCATTCCCTACTTGGAGTGGACAGTCCATCGGTTTCCCCGCATTCTGTTCCAGCTGCTAAACTGAAATGATGCATAAAGTAATGACTCTAATACACTGATATGCCGTTAAACATGACTGAACACTAGACCACCTACTAGGGGTGTAACGGTATCCGTATTCGTCCTGTACCGTTACGGTTCGGACGTCACGGTTCAGTCCATGCAGTCACACGGCGAATACGCCTTTTTTTACGAGTGGGAAAAAAGTCTGTCATTCAGGGCAGCATCCACTACACCAGTGGTTCTCAACTGGTGGGTCGCGACCCAAAAGTGGGTCGCGGACCCGTTTCGAGTGGGTCGCGGATGTGTGAGTGAAGAAAAAGAAATTGAAAAAAAAAAATTGGAATTTTTTTTTTTTTTTTTGGGGGGAAAAGTCAAACTTTTATTTTGAAGGCCCGATTTTCCAACGCTGTGCATGCAGTCGGCGTTGGACTGGAAGTACCGGAGATCATAAACGGTTTTGAAAACTTCTGTCACATAGTGATCATCTTCTCAATAAAATATCTTTGCTGATGTTTTTTCGAGTCTTCTGGCCAATCAGAATCAAGAGTGCTGCCGAAAGTCCCCACGGAGAATAACTTAGCGGTAGAACTCTTCTTTATACTTCCATGGGTACAACTTCAGATAGAAATGAACACATAATGAAATATGACCCCCGGTCTGATGACTGACAGGTCACAGAACAATGGGAGCTATCTACCCTTACCCACAATTTAAAGTAAGTCACACAGACTCTCTCCTCTTTGCTCTTCTCGCAGCAAGATGTCAGAACAAAGTGAAAAACAAACAATGGCAAAAAATATTATTAACATGTCGGGTATTAATAAATTTATTTATTTTCTTCTCAGTGTACCAGAATGCATAGTTTATGTTAGTATTTCTAAAAATCTCCTGGGGGAGAATCCCCCCAGACCCCCTGCTGGGGTTGGGTTTTCAGCATGTGTGCCTTTTTATATAGTTCAGCTTTGATTCCATCATCTCATTAAACCTTTTTAAAAGCATACTTTAGTTCTGTGAAGGGATATAAGGGATATATGCACTGTACTTCACTTTAATTAATATTGTATGCTGAAAAGTGTATTTATTACAGCACGATTTTTTGTTAAATAGATTTGAGTGATTCAAAATGTTGGGTCGCGATGTATTGACCAAGTAAAAAGTGGGTCCCGAGGCCTGACCAGTTCAGAACCAGTGCACTACACTATTTATAATCCAGGGGGCGGTATTGCGCCTAAAAGCTGTTTGCCAGCCGCCCTTAAACAACAAATGAAGAACAAGAAGAAACAACAACAAAACGAACAAAATACCAGAAGAAAAAAAGTTAGTTTTGCGATTTCAGATAACGCACGGGAGCTAGAACCCACCTGCTTCTTTGAAATCAGCTGTGTGGGAACATGTCGGGTTCCCTGTGGACTACAGTAACGATGAAGTGCGCGAGTGGTGGATCGGACGAGGACGGTGTGTCGGCGTTGTTCTACAGCCGTGCGGTATGCTAACGGTAACACGCCAAACATGCTAAACCAGTGGTTCTGAACTGGTCAGGCCTCGGGACCCACTTTTTACTTGGTCAGTACATCGCGACCCAACATTTTGAATAACTCAAATCTATTTAACAAAAAATCGTGCTGTAATATAAACGCTTTTCAGCATAGAATATTAATTAAAGTGAAGTACAGTGCATATATCCCTTATATCCTTTTACAGAACTAATGTATGTTTTCAAAAAGGTTTAATGAGATGATGGAATCAAAGCTGAACTGTATAAAAAGGCACGCATGCTGAAAACCCAACCCCAGCAGGGGGTCTGGGGGGATTCTCCCCCAGGAGATTTTTAGAAATACTAACATAAACTATGCATTCTGGTACACTGAGAAGAAAATAAATACATTTATTACTACCCGACATATTAATAATATTTTATGCCATTGTTTGTTTTTCACTTTGTTCTGACATCTTGCTGCGAGAAGAGTAAAGAGGAGATAGTCTGTGTGACTTACTTTAAATTGTGGGTAAGGGGAGATAGCTCCCATTGTTCTGTGACCTGTCAGTCATCAGACCGGGGGTCATATTTCATTATGTGTTCATCTCTATCTGAAGTTGTACCCATGGATGTATAAAGAAGAGTTCTACCGCTAAGTCATTCTCCGTGGGGACTTTCAGCAACAATCTTGATTCTGATTGGCCAGAAGACTCGAAAAAACATCAGCAAAGATATTTTATTGAGAAGATGATCACTATGTGACAGAAGTTTTCAAAACCGTTTATGGTCTCCGGTACTTCCAGTCCAACGCCGACTGCATGCACAGCGTTAGAAAATCGGGCCTTCAAAATAAAAGTTTGACTTTCCCCCCAAAAAAAAAAAGAAAAATTCCAATTTTTTTTTTTCAATTTCTTTTTCTTCACTCACACATCCGCGACCCACTCGAAACGGGTCCGCGACCCACTTTTGGGTCGCGACCCACCAGTTGAGAACCACTGTGCTAAATCATATCAGAAGGCATCACCCAGATTTGCCAATCACCGGAGCCCAAAAGACAACGGCAGTTCAGCAGCTGATCCCCGCTGTTTTCAAGAAGCCGAGAGACATGAAAGCCGAGAGCCCAAAATACATAACGGAAGCTTTTGGCTTATGTTTTTCAACGGCTTTGCCTCTTGAAACACTTTCTTATTATTTATGATGTAAGATTTTCAAGTCATTCTTTTTAGTTTTACAGCTTGATGAAACCTTTTTGTTTGACATCAGCCGTTACAGATGATCTGGCCATCTGAGTGTGTGGTTTGTTTTTATCTGTTTAATACAGTTAATTATTCAAAATGTCAGAGTTCCTTATTTTTAAACTGAAACTTGCTGCTGTTCAAAATAAATAACAACAAACCTGGAATTATGCATTTGGGACTTTTTTTTTCTTTTTCTTGTTGAACCGAACCGTGACCCCCAAACCGAGGTACGAACCGAACCGTGACTTCTGTGAACCGTTACACCCCTATCACCTACACATCAGTGATGTTGAGTGTACTTTCTTAGCTAAAGGTTACATTTACATTTTACCAAGCAACATCACTTTTTTGTTCAACTTTCACATTTCAATGTATTCAAGGCAAATATGATTGAACGTAGTGAGAGCTGCGACCCTTTGTCTTTCAGTGAGACCGCCGGACAGAGCAAGCTTCTACAGTGGCACTAAGTTTTGATAACCGTTCAATATTATTTTAATAATACATTTATTTCAATGTTGATGAATTTAGAACGGTTTATTCATAATCTGACTATCTTTGTAGTGCACTGTTGATTTTAAAAAAACACATTCAAATAAAAAATCATTATATTTATAGCCCCTGAACAAACAAACACCTCTTTCTTAAATAACACACTTGCTCTGCAATAATATGTCTGTTAGGAAAGGACACACCTGAGAGACAGGACTGCTTCACCATGTTGTCTTTCTCTGAGGCTCCAGAAGAACATCCAAGAGGGAGAGGAAAAGCTGATGGTATGAGATTCAAGAGCAGTACAGGACATTCACTAAGAGACACTTATATTGTAACACAAAGACCTTGTGTGCCTTGTACTGCAGAGTTTGCTACGTCACAAATAAATGGTGCCAATCTTCAGTCAGATGTGAATGTGTAATTTAACATTTTCAGTAAGATTAACGTACAAAAGGAGTACATATACAATGTATTGAAATGTGAACCAAAAGTTATCAAGCATGAACCATCACAATTCTTTTAAATAAAACAAAGTCATATACATAACGTTACACTAAATGTTAATCTGTTAATTGATTAAGTAACCACATTTTGTCAAATAAAGTGACAGGCTAGGCCTGTGCAGGTGGTAACAGCTATGCCCAGCATGGGCTAAGTTCTGTAGGTGCAGCTGGTGCAGGTCCTCCTCCCTCAGGCCTGGTCCTCCTCCATCAGGCCTGGTCCTCCTCCCTCAGGCCTGGTCCTCCTCCATCAGGCCTGGTCCTCCTCCATCAGGCCTGGTCCTCCTCCCTCAGGCCTGGTCCTCCTCCATCAGGCCTGGTCCTCCTCCATCAGGCCTAGTCCTCCTCCCTCAGGCCTGGTCCTCCTCCCTCAGGCCTGGTCCTCCTCCATCAGGCCTGGTCCTCCTCCATCAGGCCTGGTCCTCCTCCCTCAGGCCTGGTCCTCCTCCATCAGGCCTGGTCCTCCTCCATCAGGCCTGGTCCTCCTCGCAGGGAAAGACCCTCAGCCCTCTCTGGCCAAACCAACAGACAGGATGTTCATAAAGCTGAGGTTTCCCCCAAGGTCTCTAATGGCACGTTTCCACTGCAGGCCTCGCTCGGTTTGGTTAGGCCTTATTAGGCCCGGCTCACTTTAATGCTGCGCTGTCTGAAGTCAAGTAGCTAACTGTTACTTATAGTTTGAATGATACAGTCTGGTTATAATGTGTGGAGGAGGCATCACAGGTCAGAGCACCATGTGTTGTTCCATCCACAACACATGTCCACAGATTGATGTGTGTGTATTCTATTTATTGATCTATTTATTGATCTATTTCTTGAATCATTACCGTCAGTCCAAAACAAGAGATTTTGTTTTAGTAACACATTTTTAAAACATTATCTCTTTTCCACGACACTATCTTGAATATTTTAGTTTTTACGTCACTACATTGATCTAACAGCTTTAACATTGGAAAGGTGTCACTTCGGACTCTGGGTAATTATGACAGCATGTCCTACTATTTTGAGAGTTTGAACAAACCAGACCTTCATCTATTAATGTAGAAAATAATCAGCACTTTAAACCATTATGAAAGTAATCATTAGCTCATTGTTCAAAATGAGCTCCAACTACAACAGTTTAGTCAACTCTTGCATCGGTAATAACAATAAAACAAATGATATAATAGTATAACTTGTGTCTACTTTAAATACTTTAACAACACTTTCCTTATTATACTAGCATACTTTTACTAAAGTAACAACACACTGTTTGAATGCAGAGCTTTTGTAAGAGAATATTTGTATAGTGTAGCATGGTCTACTTATCTAACCGAAGTTACTTTGCAAACCGAAACTAAACCCAAACTACGGAGCTTGTTAACAGCAAGGCACAAGGCTACTTCACTCATTTAGCTAGCTCATGTAAGATACAAATGCTGTCGAGCCCTCACTGCTTTAAAATAAAGAGCACGAACTGACTACTTACCGGAGCCCCGCTGTTCTCCGTCATCTTTCCCCCGGGCTGTTGTGATCACATGACTGGCAAAGCCGTGTTGTGATGGGCCAGAAGTTTGTTCGATTGCATTCAGGCTCGATTGATTATCCTGTCTGAGTAGCCCGGATGATGTTGCATCGACATTTTTGACGTCGAATTTTAAACACCGAAATTGTGCATTAGAAAATGTTTTACATGAATTTTTGGGATCTGAATTTGACTATTCTAATTTTATTTTACTTGAATTGTTACCTCTGTCCTTAGACCCTCTGTCCTTAGACCCTCTGTCCTCAGACCCTCTGTCCTTAGACCCTCTGTCCTTAGACCCTCTGTCCTTAGACCCTCTGTCCTTAGACCCTCTGTCCTCAGACCCTCTGTCCTTACACCCTCTGTCCTCAGACCCTCTGTCCTCAGACCCTCTGTCCTCAGACCCTCTGTCCTTAGACCCTCTGTCCTCAGACCCTCTGTCCTTAGACCCTCTGTCCTCAGACCCTCTGTCCTCAGACCCTCTGTCCTCAGACCCTCTGTCCTCAGACCCTCTGTCCTAGACCCTCTGTCCTCCGACCCTCTGTCCTTAGACCCTCTGTCCTCAGACCCTCTGTCCTAGACCCTCTGTCCTCAGACCCTCTGTCCTTAGACCCTCTGTCCTCAGACCCTCTGTCCTTAGACCCTCTGTCCTCAGACCCTCTGTCCTTAGACCCTCTGTCCTCAGACCCTCTGTCCTAGACCCTCTGTCCTCAGACCCTCTGTCCTCAGACCCTCTGTCCTCAGACCCTCTGTCCTCAGACCCTCTGTCCTTAGACCCTCTGTCCTCAGACCCTCTGTCCTCAGACCCTCTGTCCTTAGACCCTCTGTCCTCAGACCCTCTGTCCTTAGACCCTCTGTCCTCAGACCCTCTGTCCTTAGACCCTCTGTCCTCAGACCCTCTGTCCTCAGACCCTCTGTCCTCAGACCCTCTGTCCTCAGACCCTCTGTCCTCAGACCCTCTGTCCTCAGACCCTCTGTCCTTAGACCCTCTGTCCTCAGACCCTCTGTCCTCAGACCCTCTGTCCTTAGACCCTCTGTCCTTAGACCCTCTGTCCTCAGACCCTCTGTCCTCAGACCCTCTGTCCATAGACCCTCTGTCCTCAGACCCTCTGTCCTTAGACCCTCTGTCCTCAGACCCTCTGTCCTCAGACCCTCTGTCCTCAGACCCTCTGTCCTTAGACCCTCTGTCCTTAGACCCTCTGTCCTCAGACCCTCTATCCTCAGACCCTCTATCCTTAGACCCTCTGTCCTTAGACCCTCTGTCCTCAGACCCTCTGTCCTCAGACCCTCTGTCCTTAGACCCTCTGTCCTTAGACCCTCTGTCCATAGACCCTCTGTCCTCAGACCCTCTGTCCTTAGACCCTCTGTCCTTAGACCCTCTGTCCTTAGACCCTCTGTCCTCAGACCCTCTGTCCTCAGACCCTCTGTCCTTAGACCCTCTGTCCTTAGACCCTCTGTCCATAGACCCTCTGTCCTCAGACCCTCTGTCCTTAGACCCTCTGTCCTTAGACCCTCTGTCCTTAGACCCTCTGTCCTCAGACCCTCTGTCCTCAGACCCTCTGTCCTCAGACCCTCTGTCCTCAGACCCTCTGTCCTCAGACCCTCTGTCCTCAGACCCTCTGTCCATAGACCCTCTGTCCTCAGACCCTCTGTCCTTAGACCCTCTGTCCTCAGACCCTCTGTCCTTAGACCCTCTGTCCTTAGACCCTCACATCGTACAAGGAAACACTTCCAGAGAAACCCCACAGTTTAAAGGGAACATGGAGAAACCTCAGGGAGAGCAGCAGAGGAGGGATCCCTCTCCCAGGACGGACAGACGTGCAATAGATGCCGTGTGGAAATGGACATTTTAACGGTTCCAATGTTCTCAATTCAATTCAATTCAAAACCTTTATTTATCCAGGTAAGGGTGATCCTGACACAAACAGATGAAGTTTAGATGATGTTTATTGCTTTACATACCAAGGTGTAAGTACACTGTGTCAAAGGGTTGGGGTATGAGCATCTGCTGGCTGGTAGAATCGGTGTGCTCTTCCTCCTGTGTCCTCTCCTGTCACCTATGACCCCTTTTATACACCCGGTGCAGCTAAACCCCGCCACCAAGTGTTCAAAAATAATATTGCACTATAACAACACCCATAAAATGGCTCCTACACACCAGCCCCTAATTGGCTTTAGTATGAAACAAAAAAACAATTACCAATAAATAATAAAGGAGCTATGAAAAATAAGAAATGGTGTGTTCTATGTGTTGGTATTTAATTCCTAATGATTATTCACTTTTCTTCTCCCTTATTTTAAGGGTAACTTGTCTTTGTGGAACTTATGTCTCAGCTTCCTGGAGTAGAGATATCTCCGTTATTGGTCTCACTAAGATGTTGCTCTTAGTTTGAAGTCGAACTGTGCGCGCCTGGTTTTGTCTCCAGTATTCTGCCCATTAACCAGGAGCCACGTGGAGCAGTGGAGCCACTACAACAATGTCCCCTGGAGCTTCTTTTTTCCTTTAACCACGTTGTCTATTTTGGATTAGAGGCAAGTATTCCTGTGTCCACCTTTTCCAAAAGACATCTGCCATATATTGCACTTGTCTCCATCTGCGTTTGACGTACAAGTCCTCCTTTGCAAAGAGTCCAGATGGTAGTTTCGGCTCCTCTCGTGGGTTCTCCTTATCCAACACAGCCTGGATCATGTCTCGTGCGCTTTGCTTTCCCCCCCCGCATCAAAATAATGATCTTTATATCGCGGGTCAAGTACAGTCGCGATACAGTACAGGGGATCAGAGTAGATATCAGCAAAACGTGTGTTGACAGACTCCAAGACTTTTCATAGTTTTTACTCCACGGTCCGTTTCAACCTCTTTCCTTAGAAGACGCTTTAGAGCCGCATGTAAAGGGAGACGTCTGCCAGCGATGCGTCAGGTGAGCTAGTCTCTCTAGTTAGCTGTTCAAATGGGGCAAGAATGGAGAGAATGTTCTCCATTAAGATCCACTGGTTTGGAGTGAATGATGCGGGGAGATCATGATCTGCGCTGTATGTAGCCAAGGTTTTGAGCAAAGAGGCTTTCCAGCATATAATAATACTGTTCCACCGTGGACTCACATCTTGTTGGAACCGTTTCGTTGTTACTCCAAGCTCATCTTGTATTGGCTCGATGCGAGAATAGGCCAGTTGAGAATGTTTGAAGTGACCAACAATCTTTCTGCTTACGGCCAACAGATGTTTTACGCTGCGTTGAGCCAACACTCCCTCGTTCACAGCAGAGTGTGGGCCATGCAGCGCATTCCACTCAGATTGCCTTCTTCCATAGCTTTAGTCATATTTCTTATCACTGACTATTGCGTGCACTTTAGGTCGGTCGATATGCCATGTGTCGAGCATATTGGCGAATGTAAAGGAGATGGGTTGTGCTGTATGAGACCCCCTAAACTCTTGTGGATGCAGCAGACTTTTTTTTTCTGTGCGCTAGTGATTTGATCAAACTCCACATATTTGTCCGGGTGTTTTGATTTCAGTTACACCCCCTCGAGAAATGTCAGCTGAACACATTTTACAAATCGCAATCCGCGCCTCTTTCTCTGATATTTTGAAATATCTCCAAGCGGCAGACATCAAATCAAATCAAATCAAGTTTTATTTATAGAGCACATTTAAAAACGATGTTTGGTCGAGCCAAAGTGCTGTACATGTAATAAAAACACTTTACTGCAGTGCAATAGTAACAAAAGACAGTCATTTTGCAACAGCAAATATAAAAACAATACACAGGGAAATGTCAGAAGTGGTGCTCCGCTCTAGCTAGAAAGCCTGAGAGAAGAAGTGTGTTTTTAGAGAGGATTTAAAAACCCCTAGGGTCTGGGCCGACCTCACGTGGAGGGGCAGAGTGTTCCAGAGCCTCGTATTACATGTTGGCTGTGCTTGTCGCCGCGTTTTGATTACGTCATCACAACAACACATTAGGTTACCAACGTAACCCTGTTCTCTGACATTCGGTGATATTTCGAGTCCGAAAGCCGAAAGGGCCTTTTTAACCATTTTCGGTGCATCCCTAATTATTATATTAATATTGACAATAACAACCGACCGTCGGGAACGTTCTCATGGCGTCTATTATCAACGCTATGGGAGGTCTATGAAGGTCTATGGCAGTGGTTCTCAAATGGGGGTACGCGGACCCCTAGGGGTACGTTGGAGTACTGCAGGGGGTACGTGAGATTTATTTTATGTTAATGAAAAAAACAATATAAGTAATGCATTTAAACAAACTACTAATAGTAGATTAACTACTTTATTCAAAGGTTTACAGTGTTACATTATCCGAGAGGACCCAAACGAGGACACGGCAGTGTTGGAAAAAAGGTTTTATTTTAGTTGGAGGAGCGTGGAGAGTAATCCGGTTGGAATGGCGACAGGTGGCGGCTGGTGATGACTACACGGCGGCCGGAGAGTGATCCACTGTGGGTTAAACAACAATCTGGCGCTGACAGGTTGTGGAGCCTCCGCTGATATACCATTAGTAAATGGCTGATGGGAACCAGGTGTGTAGTAGGGGAGGGTGCACAGCTGATTGCAACGGGGGTGCTCTCTTTTCCTCTCCCTCTCCTGACTCTCCTGCAGCTCGCTGAACCTGTAATAAGTGACCCGACAGTAAAGAATACACATATGTATACCTAGTTTAGCTAGTTCCAGAGTAGATGAACTAGCTAAGTGTGTTAGATCTAACTCTTAGTGTATTTAATTTTGCTCCACTCAACGGTCCGCGGCGTAGCTGTTAACCCACCTCACCTGCAATTTTCAAAAATATTGCTGAAACAAAATAATATTCAACCTGAACAATTATTTGAAATACTTATTTTTAATACATCATTGTATTTTTCAAAGTTCACGATAAAAACTTGAACTTTCAAATGAATTGTATTTTTTTGAATGATCAAAACGGATGACCCTGATAAAGCTCCATAGATCTGTTAATGTGCAACACCTGAATTATTCATTTAGAAGTTTATATTAACAATACTATTTTATATTTTAATAATACTAACAGAAATATACATTGTATTTAAAGTCACTCAAAAGTCACTTTACATCTCATAACATCTCTCTTTAGATATATAATGCAATAAGCAACAAAGCACAAGTAATGCAGTCAAACATGATTTAAATCAACAATTAAATATGCAATTATTAATAGAACTTGTTCGTGATTTATTCAGAATTCAAGGCACACTTAGCCAGCATGGCTACCACAGCATTCTACAGTAGCAGCCAAATATAAATCATATTCTGTATTTTTTAACACTTTTTTCTTTACTAGATAATTCCATATGTGTTCTTTTATAGTTTGATGTCTTCAGTATAGAAAAAATTAAAATAAATAAAAAAACTTCGATGAGAAGGTGTGTCCAAACTTTTGACTGGTAATAAACATAATGACATTAATCCATACATTATTATTATAACCTTAATGAAATGTTATACCTGGAGACACACACACACACACACACACACACACACACACACACACACACACACACACACACACACACACACACACACACACACACACACACACACACACACACACACACAACACACACACACACACACACAGTAGTTTAACAGTCACACACCGACTCTCACTTTGTTCCTTCCTTTTTTAAAATACTCACAGATACACAAACTGTCTATTTGAGGTTTTTGAAAATGTCCATTTCTAAAACACGGGGATCTCAGAAGCTCCGGTCTCTTTCTTAACATTTTCCAGAATGTATTCATATTTTCAGCCTCAGAAGAGAGAACAACATGATGCACCTCCATTACAAATAAACAACACATCAACAGTTGTAAAGCCACATCTACAAGCAAATAGCAACATACAAATACCAGCACATTCACCTATAAAACTACAATACATGTTAATAAAAGCACCTGAATAACATAATTATATATCACTTACAGGGACTTACGCAAAGAGTTTTCAGTATTAGGTTCTGAAGAGTCTCCAGGGTTGTCCTCGGTCTCTGGTTGTAAATGTCTCTCTGGATCTGAGTTCCTGGCTGGTTCTGGTCCTCCACAGTCCTCTCCATCAGCTTCTGTTTCCATGTGTTCAGCTGAGCTGCTGGCCCGGAGGCTCTGCATCTCTGTTCTCCTCAGTTTGAGTTTGATGAAGCTGTGAGGACTGACGACCAATACACGCATGGCTTTTGACCTGATGACTCCAGGTAAATCTTTTGTCACAAACACTGCAAATGAATGGTTTCTCTCCTGTGTGGATTCTCATGTGATCCTTTAAATGTCCTCTCTGTGCAAAATATTTCTTACAGACTGAGCAGCTGAATGGTTTCTCTCCTGTGTGTATTCTCATGTGTCGATGGAAATGTCCTCTCTGTTTAAAAGCTTTCTCACAGACTGAGCAGCTGAATGGTTTCTCTCCTGCACTACGTCTTGAATCACGGACAGGGTCTTGTTTATTTATCTGAGAGTTTGAACCTGGTTCTCTGGTCTTCTTCCAATCAGCCCTGTCTTCGGTGTCAGGTTCAGAAGAGTCTCCAGGGTTGTCTTCAGTCTCTGGTTGTAAATGTCTCTCTGGATCTGAGTTCCTGGCTGGTTCTGGTCCTCCACAGTCCTCTCCATCAGCTTCTGTTTCCATGTGTTCAGTTGAGCTGCTGGCTGGAGGCTCTGCCTCTCTGTTCTCCTCACTTTGAGTTTGATGAAGCTGTGAGGACTGAAGACCAACACACTTATGTCTTTTGACCTGAGATCTCTGTGTGAATCTTTTGGCACAAATATTGCAGCTGTATGGTTTCTCTCCTGTGTGGACTCTCATGTGTCTATTTAAATCTCCACTCTGTGTAAAATATTTCAGACAAAATGAGCAGCTGTATGGTTTCTCTCCTGTGTGGTTTCTCATGTGGTGCTTTAAGCTTCTTCTATGTGTAAAAGTTTTCTTACAGACTGAGCAGATGAATGGTTTCTCTCCTGCACTATGTCTTGAATCACTGACAGGGTCTTGTTTATATCTCTGAGAGTTTGAACCTGGTTCTCTCGTCTCCTTCCAATCAGCCCTGTCTTCAGTGTCAGGTTCAGAAGAGTCTCCAGGGTCGTCCTCAGTCTCTGGTTGTAAATGTCTCTCTGGATCTGAGTTCCTGGCTGGTTCTGGTCCTTCACAGTGCTCTCCATCAGCTTCTGTTTGTCTTTGATGAAGCTGAGAGAACTGAGGTTTCTCTTCATCATCTTCACTCTTCACAGGGACAGGAGTGAATGTGGACTTGGTGATATCAGCCTCCTCCAGCCCTTGAAGCTGCTCTCCCTCCTGACTGCTCCAGAGTTCCTCCTGTTCCTCTTTAATGTGTGGGGGGGGCTCTGGGTCCTCCTGGTCCAGACTGGAGCTCCACTCCTGCTGCTCAGGGGGAACCTCTTCTTTAACCACCAGCAGCTGCTGGACGTCTGCAGGAAACCGGAAACACAGAGTAAGACAAAACGGTTAAGTGTTAGAATTTAAAATGTAATGACCATTACCAACATTAACATTTCAAATGCTTGCCTATCATTTAGCTAAGTCCCGCCCCCTTTGTTGGCTCAATTGTCTGTCAATTACACCTTTTTTCCAGATGCTCCGGAGAGTTCCAGGAAAACAGGTGAGTTAGTGCTGTAGCTGATACAAAAGGAAGTTACACTGCTTAGTGTGGACAGGGAGAGCGTGGGGGCGAAGTTTCTCCTTTTCTGTTTGCAGATATGAGTTTCTACATGTAGGTTTGTGTAATTCATGATCATTAGTTATCAGGGTTAGATCTGCATTTACTGGCTGTATGAGCTGATGGTGCATTTTAGTGATTTAGCTCCCTGTGCCCTTCAATGCACACGTAGCAAATAGGTAGGAATGGAGGAGCAACATCTCAAATCCTGACTTTATTCACAAAATGTGGAGTTTCTTAAATTCTCAAAAATCAGCTCTTTTTCTCAAAATGTTGATGTTGAAGTAATGAGGCTAACGTTAAAAGTCAAAGTTAATTTAGTTGTTGCATTAAAATATCAAACACTGAGACCAGTGTAAGCTTGCTGACTGCCACTCGTCCACCGGCAGACATCGATCCCCTATTGATATACAATTAAATAAACTTAACACAAAGTAAGGAATTCTGTGTTTGGTAGATTATTTCTTTGTCGTAACAATGCTTCTTGGCAATACATCTGATAACATGCATTCAAAGAGAGAGTGAATAAAGAGGGAACAGACCTGCTCTGTGGAGCTGAAGCTGAGGCTGTAAAACAGCGTCCAGTAGTTTCCGGTGTCTCTCGTTCTCCTGTTTTGAACGAGACAGTTCCTCCTCGTACTCTGCTATCGTTCTTTCAAACAGAACAAAGATGTCTTCAGCAGCCGCAGTGAGTCGCTGCTTCACCAACGAGAGCAGCACAACACTCATGTTTACTAAATCACCACTTCCTGTTCAACACACTGTTTCTCTGTGAAGCTTCAGTCTCTGTTGAACACACTGTTTCTCTCTGAAGCTTCAGTCTCTGTTGAACACACTGTTTCTCTGAAGCTTCAGTCTCTGTTGAACACACTGTTTCTCTCTGAAGCTTCAGTCTCTGTTGAACACACTGTTTCTCTGAAGCTTCAGTCTCTGTTGAACACACTGTTTCTCTGAAGCTTCAGTCTCTGTTCAACACACTGTTTCTCTGAAGCTTCAGTCTCTGTTGAACACACTGTTTCTCTCTGAAGCTTCAGTCTCTGTTGAACACACTGTTTCTCTGAAGCTTCAGTCTCTGTTGAACACACTGTTTCTCTCTGAAGCTTCAGTCTCTGTTGAACACACTGTTTCTCTCTGAAGCTTCAGTCTCTGTTGAACACACTGTTTCTCTCTGAAGCTTCAGTCTCTGTTGAACACACTGTTTCTCTCTGAAGCTTCAGTATCTGTTGAACACACTGTTTCTCTCTGAAGCTTCCTGAGCTGCTGTTCAGCTGGACAGCAGGAAGCAGAGGTTTTGGAGGATGACGTCCCTGATGCTGTTTAGATTCCTCCAGCACCACGGGGGGTCCTGTGTGGATGGCAGCTCCTTCCTCAGCAGATCCAGTTCTCCACAATTGTCCTAACCACAGAGAAACAAGAGGAAAAGAATAAGTATTTCATAATGACAGGAAATCCTATTCAAATTACAAGAATAAACGGTTTATTGAAATGCGTCATGTATTTTAACAAAAGAAAAACTGTATAAATGGAATACATTAAATATCTGTTTTCAGCAGCTTTTAAAGATCTCCTATCGATAGCCATAACAAAAAATACTTTTGTTATGGCCATATATCAAATACATTAAAAATACTGTGAATAATCATTTATGTATAATTCCAAGAAAAAAAAAATATATATATATATATAGCCTCAACATTAGTTTTCCCTCCAAACTTGCAGAGGTAAGACTTGAAGTGTAATTATTCCAAGTCCATCTGAAACCACAGAGTAGAGGGTTTGTGCACTTTTCAGACACACGACGAGTGCTCCTGACAAAACAAGATAATCCAGATAAAAAGATTATTGTGTTATTCTGTTTCGCATTCTGCTCTCCTTTTCTCTTGGGTTGTAAACTCGGCGTACCTCTTTCCTTTAGCTCCTCCCTAAAAGCCCAAACTCACTGTAGCGGCACACACTCCCTATGAGTTAGCCGCTGAGAGGCTAAAATGTGCTCTTTGATGCGACGCGTTCCATGTAGGAGTCTGTAGTAATTTGTAGTCCATGGTGTTATAATATACAACTCCAGAGCTGACAGTCAACAGAAAGTATCATTCACCCTCTTCCTACATCATATCCTCCAGACCAACAGGTGCCCTAAATACCAATAAACCGCACCCACCTGCTGGAAGTGACAAACAATAAGAATGAAACGTGATGCAAAGAGAAATTAAGATTATAAGTAATAAGTAATGGCAAGCCTTTTAGCCTACATTCCAGCCACAAATCCAGTATTCATATATCAGTATACAAGAAATCAAGTCTGCTGTGTGTAGTATTGTGAGTGCAGGGGGCAGGGGGCAAATAATTTAGACTTGGCAAAAGTTTCTCTGCTTCATGAAAAAGGCTGAGGGGTCAGTTCAGAAAGCCAATATGTGTCTTCATCTGAATCACAAGTCCTTTTGTACTTGCCCTCAATCGTAAGGCTTTACAGAGGGTGGTGAAAACATCACAGAACATCACCAGGACGGAGCTGCCATCCATGGAGGATCTTCACTCCCAGCGGCTCGGGAAGAAATCCCTCCGGATTATAAAAGACCCCCATCACCCCAGCCACAAACTGATCTGTCTGCTGCCGTCTGGCAGGCGGTACCGCAGCATCCGGACTAAAACCACCAGACTTGGGGACAGTTTCATCCCACAGGCCATAAGACTATTAAACACCTGCACTTTTGAAAGAAAATACATTACATTCATCTGTTTGCAACTCACATTTATCATATCAATATTCCAATTACTGTATGTGGGGGAAACTTAGAAATGTAGGTATAAACTCCGTAGAGCAGTTAGCAGTGCAAAGAGACAATATAGAGACAAAGTGGTGTCTGACTTCAAAGGCTGTAACACCTGGAACATGTGGGCGGGACTAAGAACAATGACAGATTACAAAGGAGCAGCGGGGGGTGCTGCGGGACTGTCTGCGTGCGTATCTCTCCCAGATGAGCTCGAGTAGAGAGCAGCCAGGCTGTGGAAGCACATGAAGCCCAGGAGCCCTGCCCTTTTGTTTTAGACAGGGCAGATGTGTGCAAATCCTTTCAAAGGGTTAACCCCCACAAGGCTCCTGGACCTGAAGGCATCCCTGGCCGTGTGCTCAGGGTGTGTGCAGTTCAGCTGGCAGAGGTGTTCACAGACATCTCCAACAGGTCCCTGCTGCGGTCTGTAGTCCCCACATGCTTGCACTATATTGTTCTGTTTATCTGTTGCCCTGTTGGAGGAGCCTGTGACCTAAGATTTTCATCGGCATAACTACACTGTAGCTATGTTCGTATGACTAAATAAAGAACCTTGAACCTTTTTCAATCTAATGTGATTGGTCCTTCGAATTGTTTGGCATATTTTAAGACTTCTTGATAGGCCTCTGGATCTTGAGCCATGAAAAGTAAATTTGCTATTTCTGTTTCCAATATTTAACACACTGTCCATCCTCATAAAGCGGAAGTGGCCGCCCTGATGGTGTTTTGCCATTACTTATTACTTCTATTATTATCTTCATTGGTTGTCCAAACTACGACCCGGGGCCAAATGCGGCCAGAGGGCCATTTTGAATCGGCTCTCAGCTAATTTAAAAAGTACAATGAAATATGGCCCACAAATTAAAGTTCTGCATGTCTTATATTGAAATTTAAATTCTAGCGCAAAGCTGGTTTCTCCAAAATGACCTACCCCACCTTTAAGGGTAAGATTCCACTGGCCCCACCATTGTAACCTCTGGCCCGGAGCATTCGTCAAAAAAATCGACTAATAATGAAGAAACACATTTGTTGCAATAGTAATTTAAGCACTAACTACATTACTACTTGTACTACAACATTTGAATCATCAGGTCTTCCTCATTTTCCTCAATTGTTCATATTTGGTTTATTAAAATAATGATATTGTGGTCATTGTTAAAAAATGTCTGCTATTATTATGAGTATTATTATTTGTATAATGCACTTTCTGCCTTCCTGTCATTAGGAGTTAGACATGTAATGGCTATAGATTAGATTAGATCCTTCATTATCCTAAACTGCTGGGACATTTCCCTAGAGCCAATACCTTTATATTGTCTACTCTTCACTTCCTGTCAGCAGAGGTCGGCATTGATGTACAGAGCCGACAAAAGACCTTGTTCATATTGGCATCATATTGAAGCCAACTCCATCGATCAAGCCAGTGTGGCTGAAACTTTCTCTCCCTCTTCTTCTCATGCTCTCCTTTAACTCCTCCGGTGACATTCTTTTATTTAAAGATTGTTTTTTTGTCCGGCGCTTGGCCGGTTACCGCTGGTATTAAAAACATTTTGGCGAATGGTCTTATTAGGTGGCGCTAAAGTCTGTAGTGAACGAGCGCGCTCCCCCTCACAGGAGCCTGCTCGCGCTGCGCTCTGCAGCAAACAGCTGTTTGCCTTTCACCCAACAAGACAACCGCCTCACGAAACGCTATGTTGCAGCGTTAATAAACGAAACAATTTAACATAATTGCTCGTCAAAATACCAATACCACATAAAGTAACGTGTTAAAGTTTAATACAGCGTATTTTTTTATTTTTATATTTCTGGTATATTCATTGTAATGCCACCTGATATATAGGATGTGTGTTAAACTTGAATGGACGAAAAATGATGTCTCCTTTCAAGTAGAAGTAGATTAGCGCAAATGGTTTTTTCTTCCACTTCTGTGTTATAGTCAAAAGTTGTTTTTTTGGCTATTTGTGAGTAGGTAAGGTAGCCTACAGGACAACCTGTGATTTCTGCCTTGAGTGAAATGATTACCCGTTGATAAGTATTTTTCAGAAAGTCATTTTGGGCTTTCAAGGGCGGAACTCAGTAAGTTATCTGTAAGAGTTTTTTGTATGATCTGGAAACTTAAATTAATAAAAGGAGAGAATATTATGTCAATTCTTGGACCTTCTCAATATAACTATACTTTAATTACAGTTTCCAGATGTTAGAAGAGGGCATGAGACGATTGGGTCCCACACAAGTTAGAGAGACAATGGTCCTTCTGAATTATCAATAGATGTATTCATGTTAAGTGAGCTGACTTCGAGGTTGGAGGACGTTCAGAGAAGGCCTTAGGGTATGAAAACAGTTAACCTTTGTTAGTTAACTAATCCTAAGGATGTCATGAGACGATGACGTTTAAACATATACAAGTATAGCTTTCAGAGAGAAAAACATGTGACATTTGTGTGGTAGGCTGCATGATAAAATGTGTGTGTGTGATCCCAGCTATACATTGGTCATGTTAACATCTCCTTGTAAGAAGATGGGGCGGAGTCAACGGCTGCTGACTCATTGCCTAGGGTTCGCCCAGAAGTGAAACCGGCCAATGGAGAACTACCAGCTCACGGTCTAGAGCTCGCCCAGAAGTGAAACCGGCCAATGGAGAACTACCAGCTCACGGTCTAGGGCTCGCCCAGAAGTGAAACCGGCCAATGGAGAACTACCAGCTCACGGTCTAGGGTTCGCCCAGAAGTGAAATCGCCAATAACAAATAGCGAGGGAGGAGCAACCCACACAACTCCTCCCACAGAATTTGTATTTAAGCTGTTTCAATGTTCATACTCGGCGCTGTCTTCTGACTGACTGTCGTGAGACGTATCTCACACGGTAGTAGAATTCAGCCCGGAGTGCTCTGTATTTTGTACTGTTGCAGGGTACTCTATGGTGTATTGTTGCTTTTTACTATTAAAACTCAGCTTATTGCTTATCTCATTCCTCGGTGTTCGAGTCCTTTCCTTGTAGGAGCCTACTCATTAACGGACGGCGCGGAGCAGAGGTGAACCTTCCACCACCGCCATTGGGTGGTGCTCCAACACACAGGACCATTTTTTTCTTTAAAGCAATATTTTTAGTGGCCCGAGCGGGCAAGTGGACAGTACGTTATGCTGGCCCGAGGTGTCTAAATAGTGCTTCTGGGCCAGCGGGCCATTTATAATGTTGAGCCCTGCCATATATTTCATATTGCCTCATAAGCAATTTGAAGCTTCTGTTTTAAGGAATGAGCTGCCAACAAAATAAATGAAACCCTATTGAGAGCTGTGATGTAACCTTTTTTTTTCTTTGTTTGATTTGTTAGAAAATGTGGGCTTATTAACACGTATATACTAGGGGTGTAACGGTATACGTATTGGTACCGAAATTATTCGGTGTGTGTACCGAACCGAATATAACGTTAAACGTAAAAAACGATAGTCAGTAATTTGAGGAACTGGCGAACACAGATTAAGTTGAGCTGGAAAATCCTCCAGCATCATTGAAGTCTCCGGTTTGGGAACATTTTGGTTTCTCAGTTACGAACAAGGATGACGGACAAAGACAGGTGGCCCGAACCAAAGCTGTTTGTCGGCATTGTTCAACTAAAATTGGTTACGCGGCTGGCAATACATCAAACTTGCACACTCATTTGAAAAGGCATCACCCGAACGTGAATATCACCGGTACCAAGAGAAAAAAGACTGAAGTGCAAACCCAACTCCCGCGAGCCAAAGCTATTACAAACGCCAAGTATCCTTATGTTGCCATGGTAGCAAAGCGCTACCTGGCTGCATCTGCTACCTCTGTCCCTAGAGAGGGTGTTCTCCACAGCAGGAGACATTGTTAGTGCCAGCAGATCTGCCCTTTCAGCAAGCAATGTGGACAAGTTCATCTTTCTTTAAACACAATGACAAGCAAGTCCTAATGTCAAACTGGCTGCTTAGGTGAGTACTAGAACAGTACAGTTCACCTTAATGTTTATTTTATTATATTTTGTATTTATTTGAGTGAATATTCAGTTTAATAATAATTAAAAACCCAAAACTAATATTTTATGTTTTGTGAGTACTTGTACAGTAAAGTTCAAATATAGATTATTTCGAAATGCTGCACCTTAATGTTTATTTTACTATATTTTGCATTTATTTGAGTGAATACATTCACATTCACAGTTTAATAATAATTAAAAACCCCCAAAAAATATTTTATGTTTTGTGATAATTTTTTCTGCTGTACCGAAGACCTAAAAACTGAGGTACGTACCGAACCGAAATGTTTGTGAACCGTTACACCCCTATAATATACATATGTATATATATTCAAGAACTACAATTTGGCCCCCGGGCCGTAGTTTGGACAACCCTGATGTAGTATGAGCAGCAATGTACTATTGATGTGTGAAAGGGGTTTGGTTATAAGTCATTTAAACAATTTGAAATAAAAAAGCCTGAAAAATATTTAAAAGAATATTTATTCAAAATAAGTGTTATACTGTAACAACAACATAACCATTGATGTGTTAAGAGACTTTGGTAGCACTACATCTTGAATTTTTCTTGGAGTATATTACTTTCGGCGTTGCAGATTGTAGACGGTCCCTAAGCACTCCTCTCTCTTCTCCAGCTGCAGATTGTAGACGGCCCCTAAGCACTCCTCTCTCTCCTCCAGCTGCAGATTGTAGACGGTCCCTAAGCACTCCTCTCCCTCCTCCAGCTGCAGATTGTAGACGGTCCCTAAGCACTCCTCTCTCTCCTCCAGCTGCAGATTGTAGACGGTCCCTAAGCACTCCTCTCCCTCCTCCAGCTGCAGATTGTAGACGGTCCCTAAGCACTCCTCTCCCTCCTCCAGCTGCAGATTGTAGACGGTCCCTAAGCACTCCTCTCTCCTCCAGCTGCAGATTATAGACGGTCCCTAAGCACTCCTCCAGCTGCAGATTGTAGACGGTCCCTAAGCACTCCTCTCTCCTCCAGCTGCAGATTATAGACGGTCCCTAAGCACTCCTCTCTCTCTCCGCGAGCTGCAGATTGTAGACGGTCCCTAAGCACTCCTCCAGCTTCAGATTGTAGACGGTCCCTAAGCACTCCTCTCTCCTCCAGCTGCAGATTATAGACGGTCCCTAAGCACTCCTCTCTCCTCCAGCTGCAGATTATAGGCGGTCCCTAAACACTCCTCCAGCTTCAGATTGTAGACGGTCCCTAAGCACTCCTCTCTCCTCCAGCTGCAGATTATAGAAGGTCCCTAAACACTCCTCTCTCCTCCAGCTGCAGATTATAGGCGGTCCCTAAGCACTCCTCTCTCTCCTCCAGCTGCAGATTGTAAACGGTCCCTAAGCACTCCTCTCTCTCCTCCAGCTGCAGATTGTAAACGGTCCCTAAGCACTCCTCTCTCTCCTCCAGCTGCAGATTGTAAACGGTCCCTAAGCACTCCTCTCTCTCCTCCAGCTGCAGATTGTAAACGGTCCCTAAGCACTCCTCTCTCTCCTCCAGCTGCAGATTGTAAACGGTCCCTAAGCACTCCTCTCTCCTCCAGCTGCAGATTGTAAACGGTCCCTAAGCACTCCTCTCTCTCCTCCAGCTGCAGATTGTAAACGGTCCCTAAGCACTCCTCTCTCTTCTCCAGCTGCAGATTGTAAACGGTCCCTAAGCACTCCTCTCTCCTCCAGCTGCAGATTGTAGACGGTCCCTAAGCACTCCTCTCTCTCTCCGCGAGCTGCAGATTGTAGACGGTCCCTAAGCACTCCTCCAGCTTCAGATTGTAGACGGTCCCTAAGCACTCCTCTCTCCTCCAGCTGCAGATTATAGACGGTCCCTAAGCACTCCTCTCTCCTCCAGCTGCAGATTATAGGCGGTCCCTAAACACTCCTCCAGCTTCAGATTGTAGACGGTCCCTAAGCACTCCTCTCTCTCCTCCAGCTGCAGATTGTAGACGGTCCCTAAGCACTCCTCTCCCTCCTCCAGCTGCAGATTGTAGACGGTCCCTAAGCACTCCTCTCTCCTCCAGCTGCAGATTATAGACGGTCCCTAAGCACTCCTCTCTCCTCCAGCTGCAGATTATAGGCGGTCCCTAAACACTCCTCCAGCTTCAGATTGTAGACGGTCCCTAAGCACTCCTCTCTCCTCCAGCTGCAGATTATAGAAGGTCCCTAAACACTCCTCTCTCCTCCAGCTGCAGATTATAGGCGGTCCCTAAGCACTCCTCTCTCTCCTCCAGCTGCAGATTGTAAACGGTCCCTAAGCACTCCTCTCTCTCCTCCAGCTGCAGATTGTAAACGGTCCCTAAGCACTCCTCTCTCTCCTCCAGCTGCAGATTGTAAACGGTCCCTAAGCACTCCTCTCTCTCCTCCAGCTGCAGATTGTAAACGGTCCCTAAGCACTCCTCTCTCTCCTCCAGCTGCAGATTGTAGACGGTCCCTAAGCACTCCTCTCTCCTCCAGCTGCAGATTGTAAACGGTCCCTAACAGCTACTCCTCTCTCTCCTCCAGCTGCAGATTGTAAACGGTCCCTAAGCACTCCTCTCTCTTTCTCCAGCTGCAGATTGTAAACGGTCCCTAAGCACTCCTCTCTCCTCCAGCTGCAGATTGTAGACGGTCCCTAAGCACTCCTCCTCTCCTCTCTCTCTCTCTCCGCGAGCTGCAGATTGTAGACGGTCCCTAAGCACTCCTCCAGCTTCAGATTGTAGACGGTCCCTAAGCACTCCTTCTCCTCCAGCTGCAGATTGTAGACGGTCCCTAAGCACTCCTCTCTCCTCCAGCTGCAGATTATAGGCGGTCCCTAAACACTCCTCCAGCTTCAGATTGTAGACGGTCCCTAAGCCATCCTCTTCTCTCCAGCCATAGATTGTAGACGGTCCCTAAGCACTCCCTCCTTCTCTCTCTCCGCGAGCTGCAGATTGTAGACGGTCCCTAAGCACTCCTCGCTCTCTCCGCGAGCTGCAGATTGTAGACGGTCCCTAAGCACTCCTCCAGCTTCAGATTGTAGACGGTCCCTAAGCACTCCTCTCTCCTCCAGCTGCAGATTATAGACGGTCCCTTAAGCACTCCTCCTCCTCCAGCTGCAGATTATAGGCGGTCCCTAAACACTCCTCCAGCTTCAGATTGTAGACGGTCCCTAAGCACTCCTCTCTCTCCTCCAGCTGCAGATTGTAGACCTCAGACCTGGTTGCTCATTCCTCTTAAAGCAACAGAGTGGGCGCAGTGTCTAATAGTAGGAGCAAGCTAACAAGAGGCTATGTTCAGCTGGTGACTCGGGAGTCGGGACAGAGAAAATGTCAGGAGTTTATAAAATTGAAAGCGAAGGCAGTGTAACAGCCAGATGCAATGAAAGAACAGAGCTACGTTCAACACGACCAATCTAACACGCCACCTGAGAAACAAACACCAACAACAACACGACGAGTACACAGCGGCCACTCGGGGAACGGCACTGAAGCAACCGACACTTTTAAAAGGAAAGAGAAACGGCCCCAGAACAGTGAGAAGGCCAAACACACAACAGCCAAGATCGCTGAATTCATCGCGTTGGATGACCAGCCGTTATCTGTTACCTTTTTTTTCTCTTAATGCATTGCATAAAGATCGGGGAAAATCGGTATCGGCAGATTGTCAAAATCAAATGATCCGGACATCCCTACACAAGACCGTACATGTTTCTCCGGAAATAGACGCCCTATAAATTGGGACAGTGAACATTGATCAGCTAAAGTCTAAAGCTGGCAAGTCGTGGCATTCTAATGTAAATGCTGACTGCATGTGTGAAGTTTAAGTTGGACACAGGAGCAGAGGCCGACATCCTGCCACTGAAAGTATTCACAGCGCTGACCCGAGAAGCCAGACGTGAAAGAAGAACACACCTCAAACTGCAGCCTACAAAGACGTGCTGGCGGCATATGGAGGGAGGGATGAGAATGAAGCCGGAAGGGGTGGTCGCACTCAAATGCTCCACTCCCAAAACACAGGCAAGTCTGACATTGTATGTTTCCAGGCACTCATCCGTTCCCATATTAGGAAACGAGTGAAGAACTGCGCCTGGACATTGACTCAATCGAAGTGAAACATCCCACAACGAAAGAGGAGCTCGTAGCTCAGCACCCAACTGTCTTTCAGGGCTTAGGTGAGTTTGCTCACATCCACACCGACCCCAAGGCCACGCCTCTCATACATGGCTGTAGGAAGATACCACTGGCAGTAATGGACAGACTGAGAGACACTCTCGATGACTTGTTCCAAGCTGATGTTATTGTACAGGTAACCGAGCCTACACCATGGGGTAATAGCCTGGAGATCACAGAAAAGAAAGAGGTTTGCTTGGACCCCAGTGACTTAAACAAAGCTATACTCAGGCAGCACTACTCCATTCCAACGACCGATGAAGTTCTGTGCAAACTAGCTGGTAAAGAGTCCTCCCTACTGAGCACATTTCACACACCATGGGGGAGATACCGCTTTAAAACGTCTTGCATTTGGGATCAAGTCAGCAAGTGAGGTTTTCCAGCAACGCAACTGTGAGACATTTGGAGGTATCCAAGGGATCCACATCATTGCAGATGACATGATAATTGCTGCATCGTCAGAGAAAGAACAGGATGAGATATTACAGAAAGTGAAAGGAGGCTAGTGTGAAGTTCAACCAAGACAGGATACAGTACAAGGTGAGCAGTGTCAGCTACATGGGCCACACTGTCACTTCAGAGGGTGTTAAAGCAGACAGCGCTAAGATCAAGGCTATCACAGGCATGCCAACACCAACTGACAAAACAGGACTACAGCGATTGCATGGTGAAAAACCTAGCTCAGTACATCCCAGATGAGGCCACCATATCAGCACCACTGAGACAGTGAGGAAACACAGTGTGTGGCTGTGGCAGCACGAACACCATGAAGCAGTCAGCAAACTGAAAGATGCTCTCAGCACAGCTCCTGTACTCAGTTACTTTGACCCAAAGGAACAGCTCATCATACAGGTCTAGTGCACGAGGGCCACCCAATAGCCTATGCATCAAGAGCACTAACAAACAGAAAGGAACTATGCTCAAATAGAAAAGGAACTGTCTTCTCTGTTAAGAGGTTGCATCAGTACGTGTGCGGATTGAAAGTGGATGTGCAGTCAGACCACAAACCTCTGGGAAGCATTCTGAGAAAGCCGCTTGGAGCAGCTCCTTCCAGACGGATGCTCCTCCAGCTGCAGCGATATGACTTCAATGTCCTCTACACTCCAGGTAAAGACCTACTGGTCGCAGACACACTCTCACGAGCTGAACACTCAACAGTTGACGACATCACAGATGAGAAAGTCGTCTCTGCAGCCAACAGATGCTTTGAGCACTGAGATGCTGCAAAAGCTCCAAAGTGGAACAGCTGATGATGAAACACAGACGGGGCTGGCCACGACTCAGAAAACAAGTACACGCTAAACTGGTTCAATACTGGCCTCTCAGACATACTCTGTCAGTAATAGATGAGATCATGTTTGCAGGTGACAGGACAATCCTCCAGAGCTCGAGGAGAAGTGACATGCTGCAAACATTACATGTGGCTCATCAAGGAAGGCAGCGGACAAAAGCACTTGCCAGAAGGCGCTGGTGCTGCCCAGGTACGTCAAGAGAGATAGAACAAGGTGGAGAGGTGTGGGACGAGCCTCTGATCTCACACGACATTCCTGAGCTTCCTTGGTTCAAACTAGGGGCTGACATCTTTGAAATGAAAGGACAATCATTCCTACTGACGGTCGACTAGCTGTCAAAATATCCTGAGGTGCTTAACATTAATGACAAGACATCACACACTGTCTTCTCCAGGATAGGAATACCAAAAGAGATAGTGTGTGTGTGTGTGTGTGTGTGTGTGTGTGTGTGTGTGTGTGTGTGTGTGTGTGTGTGTGTGTGTGTGTGTGTGTGTGTGTGTGTGTGTGTGTGTGTGTGTGTGTGGGCATAAACCTCACTCCAGCCCAGGCTAAGCACAGTCCAATGGTCTGGCTGAACGGACCGTCTGTTACACATGTTCTGAAAAAGCACAACTGACGAACACAGACCCTCATCTTGCTCGTCCTGAGAAACACAGCTGTCACAGGCATGCAATACACACCCGCACAAATGCTCATGGGGAGAGTGCTAAGGAGCACCTTACCGAGCTCCACGTGGTGCTTCAGCCTGCTGTGCCTAAGGATGCTCACTCGACTCTCGAGAATCTACAGAGGAGGCAGCAGCAGCAGCATTATGACAGAGGAACGAGCTGCAACCAGGAAGTACTGTTCACATGGAGATGGCGTCCAGCTTTGGTCACTGCACAGAGCGGAGCCACGTTCCTATGATGTTGTCAACTATGCACGCCAGATGCAGACACGGCAGAGACTGTTGAATGTCATCACCGCGGAGCACAAGAAGAACCAGATGTGGCCGACTTATTCGACCGCCTGAGAGATACAAAGATGTCCTAATTAGCTCAGGCTAAAGGTTGTGCTAACACAGAGTTTATACGTTAACATCCTTACTCTATTTGAGTAAGGTGTGTTGTTGACATACAGGATTCATGTGTATGTGAGGATGTTGGAGTGACACTGATTCTAAGTTGACATGTTCATACAAAATATAATTTCATATATTCGTATGTTAACAAGTGAACAATGTTAATATTGATTTACTGGTCATTAAATGTCGGGAGTGATTAGATTTAATTATTTATATATTAGAAACACTAACCTTAGACTCGGTTGAGATTAAATATATCTGAGAAGTTCAAATTAATACATCGGTTTTTGATTATAAACAGGGCTGTGTAATGACGGTTTATAACACGCCGTTTCAACTACAATACTAGTTTATTCCTTTCGATTCTACATTAAATGATTTATTAATCAAGTCAATAATGACAAGGTTTAATTTTCTACATATTATAGTCACTATATTTAAACCCTTTAGGGATAAAACATGGTTTAAAAATGTAGATTTATAGGTTTTTTTATATACTACATCAAATGATTTATGAATCAGGTCAGTTATGATCAGGTTTAATTGTTTATATATTACATTACTGGATAAAACATGGTTTAAAAATGTAGATTAATATTATATTTACTGCCGAT
>CADEHL010001336.1:0-35000 GCA_902827135.1 Harpagifer antarcticus
GTGTGTGTGTGTGTGTGTGTGTGCGTGTTTAATCCATGCATACATGTACTTGGTATACGATAGTGGTGGTTCAGTAACCTGATCTGAGCTGGCATTACTTTCATCCTCACCGGCTACGTCCCATTTCAAAACCCACAGTCCATAATGCGTCTCCTTAATCCTCTCTGACGAAAAGGGTATTGTTGAGGTGTCTTTGTTTCCTAGTGTGTGTCCTTTCTTCGGTCTTTGTTTCTTAATTTCTTCACTTTTAAATCTGTTTGTTGTTTTTGAACCCTCATTTGTCGTCGCCTTTCTTAAGCTTGTGTGCCTTGGTCTTGGCAGCGGTTAGGAATCTGTGTTGTGTCCTTGTCCCCTCCTCTACTCCTAACTCCTTTGTATCCATGTTCTCTGTATTTGTTCTTAGTTTCCTCATCACTTTACAGTGCTCTGTCTTTTTATCGTGCCCTTGTACTCTTCCTCCGTAAGGCAAGGCACTTCTCAGCACGTGGCGATTCAAAGTGCTCTTAGACTCTCACCTTTTTCTGTTGCGTCCTTGTTCCCTCATGTGTGTCCTTCCTGTGGTTTAAGGATTGGTAATATATGCTGCATGTAAAAAGGTGACACACAGGCAATACAAACCCACTAACACACACTTACACACACACACACACACACACACACACACACACACACACACACACACACAGTTACTTTCCTTCTGTTTTTGTGTCACAGGAATGCAAACCATTCCAGTTGGCATGTGGCACCCTGGCAGGCCAATTTAAGAATAACTAGCCACCACACACACACACACACACACACACACACACACACACACACACACACACACACACACACACACACACACACACACACACACACGGAGCTCTGCCCTCGTCTGGGCCTTTCATTGAAAGTAAACGGGAGGCTTATCTACTGCATATCTGAACAAGACACTGTAGGGGAGGGATTGTTGGTGTGTGTGTGTGTGTGTGTGTGTGTGTGTGTGTGTGTGTGTGTGTGTGTGTGGGTCAAGTGAGATAAATGCATGACAATGCTCAACTGAAACACACACTCATAATGATAGTAGGGAAGTGTCGTTTCGGCAACAAACTTCCCGACTGTCAGTCCGATAAAGCCGGATGACATTAATTGAAAGAGAGAGAGAAAGACACTGCCGTCGGCCCAATAAGAAGTGAACAGCCTCCCACACACACACACACACACACACACCCACACACACACACACACACACACACACACACACACACACACACACACACTGCCTTCTGTTCGTACTGCATGGTTAATGCCCACACAGTATTCATACCTCCAGGGTTTGGGCATGTGTGTGTGTGTGTTTGTGTGTGTGTGCGTGTGAGTGTGTGTGTGCGTGTGTGTGCGTGTGCGTGTGTGTGTGTGTGTGTGCGTGTGCGTGTGTGTGTGTGTGTGTGTGTGCGTGTGTGTGTGTGCGCGTGTGTGTGTGTGTGTGTGTGTGTAATTGTTCATACCTGCAAGCCCCTCAGTTATCTTGAATCACCTGTGCATCAACTCGTCTTCTGTATTGTCAAACACAAGAGGTCTAAAGAACATCCGGGCCTCTGAGAAAGGCAGAGATATGATTGTGCAGGATTGAAAGAGGAACTGGTGTTTTGGAAAGGCCGCCATGGGACAAACAAGACAACATTGATTCTTCCTAAGCAGCCCGCAGGTTGAGAGAGAATGATCGGACCCAACAAGGTTCTCCTTTAGAGGGTATTGTTGAAAGAAAGTAGGACTGGATGTCAAGCCTAAATGCATTTGTGGAACTGACCAAAATGGGTTTTTGCTGCAAAAAATTAAACGTTCAATTACTAAGCAACAGTAGGAGTTTAAACAGTATTGAGATGTTATTTACCTATTTCTAGATTGTTCAATATTTCATGCTTTTTTCCAATACTTCCTTTGTGTTGTTCTTCAAGTTTGTATTTCTCAAGGTGAAATAGGTGATACGGTACTCAGGGACCCAACGCTCAGGTTTTGAGCTTAAATTGCAATCATTGATAGCGCGTGGCGCAGTGGGTTGTGCGCTGTACGTTGGTATTCGGATCAGGGGGGTCACAGGTTCAAACCCCACTGCAGTCAGCATGTCGTTGTGTCTCTGAGACACTTCACACCAAAGTGCACCCGTGGGGATTGAACACAGTATTGAGTGTGTAAGTCGTCTAACAAGTAACATGTAATAATGTAACATCAGCACAACACAGAGGCATGCATTGCTGTGCACAACATTAACCAGTGCAGAACAGATATCAAATACAAATCAGAGAATGCTTAATGAGTGCAGGAATGTACAAATTAGTGTCAATTAGTTTTAAAAATAAGAATTTAGACATTTAGGATGTGCGTTAATGCAATGCATAAAATCAGATCAGGATAAGAATCCGTGCCCGTGATTCCCGGGCGTTGTTGAGACTTATTTATGGTTCTCCGAAGACCTTTAAAACTCTTTAAAGCCTTTAAATTGACTCCGAGTTGGAAGCTACCCCTGAGCAAGCCAGCGGCTATTCAATGAAACCCTGGAGGAGTTCCACTTCATCTCGCAGCATCGCGTGGTCAGACGCCAACAACTCGTTAACCTGCTGGTGGTTGGATAACTCAGGACTCGTTGTAGATCACTCATCTTCACATGGACACAAAAAAGAAAGGTCTGTTATTCTAAGGAAAAGGATGCCGTGGGTATGAAGCTCCAGCGAGATCTATTTCCATGTCTATGAAAGCTGATCTGATCTCTGCTCCTTCACGTTAGGTAACTCCGGTTATTTAAAGCGTTCTGACAAATCGCTTTGTGTGACCGTTTCAGTGCGCTCCACTATTTTTACTTCTGAGTATAGCCTCTTTATGCAACTTGTTCTGACCTACCTACAACTTGGGTGTGTCGTCATGCCCTTTACCAGCCTACACACACAAACACACACACACTTCCCACGCTCATACACACTCGCTATGTCTATCTCCTACGCACAGGAACTGGAGCAGGTTGTGTATGAATAAGGTGTTATGTAAGCCATTCACTACACACTCCCACTAACTCTGCAGACTGCCGTCATTCAACACTTTCATTACAAAACCAGTCAACCTTACAGAAGGTTAAACTGGAGTTTAACTGAGTTATCTGCAAGCTTTAAGGTCAGTCTCTCTACAAGGTTATCATAAGTGTGTGTGTGGGTCAGGAGGTCAGATAGCTGTTGAGGTGTGTGTGATGGAGTGACAGTAACTTGAGTAGACAGACATCAGTGATAAGTTAGTTTAATGTGTTTGTTGATGAAATAACAAAGAAGTTAGACTTAGTTTGGTCAGACAAGTGGTCAAATTGGGTGAATTATTGGTATTGGAAATACAAAGGTTGCATGTTTCCTGTTGCAGCCATTGGGAAAATAGTTGTTTATTTGAAATAGCTGCACTTCAATCTAAGAAAGGCAACCCTACCCTACCCTATGTACCCTGGTTCTGGATGGTTCTAGATGAGGTAACCCAAAATCATTGAATGAATGCCAAAAAAAATGTGGGTTACCGAATACAGCAATCTGGAATCATCAACCTGGATCAGTGCCAGACGTAGGGAAGATGTTTTTTAATGTCCCGGATGAGTCTTCCAATTCTTCCTGCTGGTGTCAGACGACAGGAAGCCGAACATAGAGCAACGTACAATCATGATTTGAAGCGGAGTCCGGATGTTTTCTACTATACCTTTACGTGTGTCCTGTGTCTTACATCTGATACGTGCTGCAAGTGTTAGATGACACATAGGACATGAAGCGTTGTGTTGCATCCTTTAGGGAATCGTACCAGACACAAAGTCATACACACTTTGCCTCTAAGTCCACAGATTGTCCGCATTTGCCGACCCTCCTACAAACCAATGATCCTTTGCTGAATGAAAACTGATGTTTCTTTCAGTCCTTTGGGTTTCCAAACACATTCTTGAACTGTTAGCAGCATGGAAAACAGACAAATGTGACCCAGGTCTGAGATAATGTTTCTGGTGTGTGTGGAGATGGGGGTGAAAGTGAAAAACACAAGGTAGCCCAACATTCCTACTTCTCCGAATGCAGCTTGTTTTCCTCTATTGCTATTTATGGATCTCACGTTGGGCCCCTAGACGCAAACGTCATTGAGGCCTGCTTACCAGCACAGAGTCCGCACTGTGTGTGTGCGTGTGTGTGTGTGAGTGTGTGTGTGTGTGTTTGTGTATAGATGTGAATGTGTGTCGCAATCAGAGTGGGAGGGTTTTTTTTAAACCCTAAGATGAGGAAATACAAAGCGAAATTGCAACTTCAGCAGGTGTGTGTGTGTGTGTGTGTGTGTGTTTGTGTGTATGTGTGTGTGTGTGTGTGTGTGTACTCTGCGGCTTTCTGCTGTCAGGTGTTGTGTGGTAAAGAAACGTTGAACAACGGAAACTCAAACTCACACATATCTCCTGTTTACTGCAGTGTTTGCAGTGCAGTTGCAATGCCTGCGAGTATTCAATCTACGTATGTGTGTGTCTCTTTCTCTCTGTGTGTGTGTGTGTGTGTGTGTGTGTGTGTGTGTGTGTGTGTGTGTGTGTGTGTGTGTGTGTGTGTGTGTGTGTGTGTGTGTGTGTGTGTGTGTGTGTTCTCTTGCTCTTTGAACGAGAACATACCAATCAAACTTTAACACCTAGAGAGGAAGGGAAGGTGCTAGCGCTGATGGTTGCTCTTCGACTTGGCCTTTTTGGACGCCTACACACATTATGACACACCGACGTCACTTCCACAAGCGCTATTTATAAGCCTTTGTGTCTTTTTAGGAACAGCGTGGGTTTGCTTTGCAACGGTGACTCACTGAGTGGAAGGAGGAGGGAGGGAGGAGGGAGGGAGGAGGAAGGGGTGGAAAAGGCAGAAAGCACAGATGGATTCCTGTGAGAAGAAAGTAACTGAGCAATCAATGACATTTACATTCGCACATCAGGCACGACAACTGAATCAGAACTCTCTGTACAACAAAGTGTGTTGGGCGTGTGTTACCAACATGTTACGTCTCATTGTACAGCACAAAACCAACTTATGGTAAGACGAGGTGTCAGTAGGGTAACTTGCCATCATTGAGTTTTGTATTATTGGAACCATTTGGATAGCAACACTAATTGGCTTTCTCTCTTGTGTGTTGGTGCAGGTCTTTGATTGAGACACTGGATGACTTCCGAAGCTAAAGAAAGAGGATCTTCAAACACTTTTCCCTGAAGACAAAGTTAGTATTTACCCTTTGATCAAATTCAGTATGTTGTTACCTTTGGTTGAATGGTTAATACATGCACTGCTCATTTAAAATGCACTCCAGAAGGCTACAAATGTTTTTCTTCTGTGTGTGTCCTCTCCAGATTACTCAAGGATTCGTCTGTCTTTGGATGAACTGGAAAGAAAAACAACGCACGGCAACATTAGTGTTTACAAAATGGCAAAAGGAGAGAGACATTTCTGATGTTATCCATTAAGACTCCCCTTCTCTCTGATTCCTCTTTCCAGCCTGGCTTTCCAGTCAGTCTATTTCTGCAATGGACGAGTACTTCCTGTTTCTGTGAACTTGTTGGCAGCCATCAAAGGTTCAGCTATCATGCCTGGTAGTTTTGGGACCTTGTAACCCTTGAAAACCCTCCCAACTCTCCCCACCATCCCCTCCCTCCTTCCTCTTCTAACCCCCGGAAGAGCTTCACAAAAATGGAGGCTCGTGAATCAGCTGGGCAGAGAGGCCCAGGTAAGGACCTAGTGAAGGAGAAGGCAACTCTTCAAAGAAGGTGGGCATCCGAGCCTTCTGCTAACACAAAACGAAGCACTTTTGCTGACCCGGACTCCAAACACCGTGAGAGTTTGCCGTGTGGTGCCACGGTTGGATCAGCGCCCCAACAGAAGTACGCAATTACAGGGAATTCTGGGAAGCTGCTATCAGGACCTTCTGCAGTTGGAGCCATGGGAGGCCCACCATCTCAAGACCCCCAAGGGCACTTTGCACAGGGGTTCCCAAGGGGATACTCCTACCAGCTGGGCCAGCCGTACCCTCAGCACCCCCAGCCTGAGCGCTTCCTGTCAGGAGCCAAACCCCAGCCAGGTCTAGAGCCACATGCCTGGCCTTTTGCTGGCCAGTTGCCCTCGGATGATCTGTACCCTGTAGGACACCCGGGACACACTCATCCTCACGGGGCTGGGGCAGGGAGGTTTCCCCGCCAGAAATCTCCCAGTTTACCCAGCTCCTTCGGACAGTATTCTCAATCGGGCCCTGAGCCTGGAGAGGAGGGCTACAGCAAAAAAGAGCTGAAGCCCAAAAAGCCCGGTAAGTATATATGTCACTACTGCGGACGAGCTTGCGCCAAGCCTAGCGTCTTGAAGAAGCACATCCGTTCACATACTGGAGAGAGGCCATATCCGTGTGTACCATGTGGCTTTTCCTTTAAAACCAAGAGCAACCTTTACAAGCATCGCAAGTCCCATGCTCATGCCATCAAGGCTGGACTTGTACCATTCTCAGAGCTAGCTGTGGCTCGCGGTGGGGACATGGACCAGGCGTCTCCAGGGGGGGATGCCGAGGTCCACTCAGACGGAGAGCAGAGTACCGACACCGATGAGGAAGGTGTGGAGGGCTCCACCATGCTGACGGACAAAGACAGCCCCATCCCGCAGATCCCCTTTGAAGCTGACAAGAATACAGGTAACCTTAAGAATCATAACACATCTTAAAATGCATGAAGTTCTCAGGACAATCCTAATCTGTTTACTCTTCTCTTTGTCATGCTCCACTCTTTCCCATTGTGTAGGTGGTGGGGAGCCGGCATATGCAGACCAAGCTGAAGAGCTGATTGTGGGGTCTATGAAAGTGCCTATCCTTATTGTACCCAAGGCTGGGGGAGTGCCCTCCACAGGAATGGAGTGCCCACCCTTTCAGGACATAAAGGGTTCACACCACATGTTGGCATCACACGCTGGCATTAGAGCGCATTCACTGGATGATTCCCCTACCATCAAACAACGTTTGGCCCTGAGGATAAATGAGAAGAAGGGTCAGGACTCGGACTCTATCATGTCCCAGTCCTTAAACCTCCTCAGTCCTCACAGCAAGGGCAGCACAGACTCTGGATACTTTTCCCGCTCTGAAAGTGCAGAGCAGCAGATCAGCCCTCCAAATAATAATGTCAAGACGTACGAAGAGATTATGTTTGGTCGGACTTGGTACGGCCGACCCGACTCCAGATCCAGACAGTCTATTGCAGTTGGCATGGCAGGCGCAGACCCCAGCAGCCTAACTAGCTTAAAGCAATCAGGTGCTATTATGGATATGGGGAAGATAGCTGAGGATCACATCTGTTTCAGGGGAGATGTAGGAGTCTCTGGAGATCCCAAGCAGTATCCAACAGGACCCTGTCAAAGCAGCACAGGCCTTCTCGAGCCTCCATCAGATTCTGGGCACCTTATTAGGAGTAACTCCATGCCCACATCCTCCCCCTCTAACCTAAGTGTGCCCTCGGCAATTCGAGGCAGTCATTCATTTGATGAGATGATGGCGCCGGATGATGTGTTTTACCCACCAGGGCGCAGACTGACAAGGCAGGCTGCATTTGAACATTCAGCCAATGAAGCCCATGTAGGGGAGGCAGAGGGCTTTGGACACATGCCCAAGAATATAGCTTCATCTATGGGTATGAAGCTAGTTGAACGCAACCCAGGAGTCCCTGAGCACATTTCCTACAGCCCATATGGTACTAAAATTAGCATGTCAGAAATAGCCACAAGAAAAAGGAGGAAAGAGAAGAGTGTTGGTGATGAAGAGGACAGCCCGGGGCACTGTGACAGTAGCTGTAGTGGTTCAGTGGAGATGATAGGGGACTGCGAGTTCAGACAGGGTAGTTTTGATGGGTCGAGGGGAACTCCAACAGGAAAGGGCTCTCTTTACAGCGCTCACAGCCAGTCCGACAGCTTTGACACTTGTGCCAGCATGTGCTCTGAGGACATTGCATTATTTCCTGACTTTGAGGGCAGGAAAGCAGCTGTGAATGTCATATCAGTCATCCAGCACACCAACTCCCTCAGCCGGCCAAATTCCTTTGAGAAGTCAGAGTCCTTTGAGCATCCAGGATATCAGCCTTCGGAGAAAGCTCTATCTAGCCAGTACTCTGAACAATCTGACACAGATATCTTTGAGGATGCTTTGAGTCCTGAGTCCGCCCTACTGCTTAGGGCAGAGAGTACAGAGCGTGACAGCGACCTGGCCTCCCTCTCATCTTCGTCAGCTGCACCATCCCCTGGCCAGCCTTATCAAGTCCCGCCCAAGCTAGTCCGACAACCCAACATCCAAGTTCCTGAGATCAGGGTTACGGAGGATAAAGATACCGAATCTCCAATGACGAAGGAACCGGAGAAGCAGCCGCAGCATGTGGAGGAGTTCCAGCTGCCACAGAGGAGTGATACCCTCGCCCAGATGCCATCGGAAAAGCTACCGCCCAAGAAGAAGAGGTTGCGCCTGGCGGATATGGAGCACTCATCAGGGGAATCCAGCTTCGAGTCAACGTGCACCAGCCTTTCTCGCAGCCCCAGTCAGGAGAGTAACCTTTCCCACTCCTCTTCCTTCTCCTTGTCCTTCGACAGAGAGGAAGGCCTCAAGTCTGCCTCACCCACCAAACAGGTACCCCATTGAATTACGTTCAATTGCATTGCATGCATCACCTATGAGAGGCAGCATCTTCCAAATAAGTCCAAGTTGACCAATTGTCTTTTTGATTCTGATCCAGGATGATTCTTCGACTTCTGGTGGTGGACCAAAGCAGTCGGAGTTCCTGACGGTACCTGGCAGTGGTCATTCCAGCCACCACCAGCAGAGGGAGATGAGGAGATCTTCATCGGAGCAGGCACCATGCACGCTGCCCACAGAGTTTCCTGAAATGCGCAGCAAATCGTTCGACTACGGAAGCTTGTCCTCCTCGAGACAAGGAGAGATATACTCGAGTGCCTCTGCAATGAAGGAACGCCGGCGAGGATATCTTGTCCGACAGGTAGCATTACTATTGTAAATCTTCGGTTTCAAGGTTTCAACGCTTTTATTGTCATTCGTACATAGCTACAGTGTAGTTATGTCGATGAAAATCTTAGGTCACAGGCTCCTCCAACAGTGCAACACAATAAAACAGATAACAGATAAAATAGTGCAAGGTAATACAAATAAAATTGATTTATAACAGCCTCAAAGCACTTGACCTAGAGGGTAAAGGAAAATGGGTCTTTGTAAGGTCCATTGCACGAAAATAAAGTTTTCTTGGCAATCCCACCAACTTACTCCAATTGTTCTCACACTATATCTTCACACTGGGACTTCACCTACATCTAGGCCTTTATACTGTCATTCTATAATGACTGACCAATTTCCCTGCTTCCACATACATTTGACAGGCTTCACTGAGTGTTTATCCAGAGGCAGTGGTCCAGGAACCAATGGGTGCTGAGATGTCGATCAAACAGGAGGTTCTGGAACATGGGGCGTGGCCCGGCCAATCAGGATCCCCCCACAGCAGCAGCGATATACCCGGCAGAACCAAGAGAGTTGGCAGTAGCACTGGTGGTAAGTCTTGCATTACACATTAAACTGTGCCATCCAGTCTCTAGCCGTTACTGACTAAGACTACATTCTACCCAATTAGTTGTTTCATTATGGGAGTGTGGGTTTTAACTGTTATGTTTTATGCAAAGGTATTGTATCTCACCAACACCAACAGCATCATCAGCACCTCCTCCAGCAGAGTATCAGCGAGGACAGCCTGCAGGATGAACCTCTCTATGCCAGGTAAAGCATTATGGGTTCCCTTGCTAAACCCTAAAATAACTGATAGAGCTTGTATTAGCTGTGAAGTGAAATGCAAATTCAACAAAATGCATTCATAACTAGCGGTACTCAACAGATGCAATTGCCTACATCTCAAACTGGTTCTACTATTACATTTTCTTTTGTACTTGATTTGAAGGAACATTTGAGTATTCAATCTTTTCTCCGTTATAGGTCCCATCAGCATCGCCTGCAGGCTCAGGGCTCGTCATCTGAAGGAGAATATCAATGTCATGAAGTCATGAATAAGGAAGTTATCCAGCACTACCAGAGTGGTCCTCCGTATCTTTCCTACCAGCAACCAGGGATCTACTGGGGTCAGGAGGCCGGTCAGGCATCCAGACAGCAGCTGACCCTCCAGGCCCAGCAGCAACTCCAAAAACTCCACATCAGATCACCAGGCTCCATATCTGGACACCCGCTGCACAAACAACCACCACTCCACTCCCTGCAGCAGATCCACGATCAGCAGCCACATGATGGGAAATCAGAAAGCCCAAGTCCTCAGATATACGCTGCCTCTTTATCATCTCGCACCTCTCCCATGTCCCAGCAGAACTTTGCTTCTGTTTCCTCCAAGCATTCACTACCTAGCACCACTACCACCTCCATGCTTCTGCAGCAGGTCCAACCTGTCTTTGCTACCCAAAACCTGGGCTCCCATGCCGCTCTACCTGGTATTGTGGTTCCTGTGCGGATCCAAACACAAGTGCCGTCATATGGTAGTGTTATGTACACCAGTGTAAGCCAGCTGATGGCTATGCATGGAAGTGGGGCACAAGGGGGTAGGCCTGGTGGTGCTGACAACAACAGCATGTCTCAGCAAAGTCTCAGCAAACCACCAGGAGGAATTGGAGGAGGCATAAGTGGGTCAGGTTTCAACCTATCACACTTCCTCGGACAGACTGATGGTTCAGCGCTGCGTTACCCTGCCTGGAAGGCACCAGATTCACTACCAGAGCAACGCTTAAACACAGGAATCCCACTGTCGCTAACATCAGGCACGATATCCACCACAGATGCCTCGGGATCTGGCATCGGAGGCAGCAAGCGCATGCTTTCCCCCACCAGCTCTCTGGAGCTCTGCATCGAGACGAAGCAGCAGAAAAGAGTGAAGGAGGAGAGGATGTATGGACAGATAGTCAAGGAGATGAGTGCAGTGGAGCTGAGTGGAAGTGAAAACAGTGGCAAGCTTGAAAAGGGCAGAGGTCAGCGAGCATGTCTGAAGAGCGAGGGATCCATGGATGACTCTGAAAGGATGTCCTCTTCTCCTCCACTAAGTGACTTCCCCGTTGCCACCAAGATTGCCATTCCTGTCCGATCCTCTGCCCCCCAGCCGTCTGATGTTCCCCGGGCCGAGAGCTTCACTCCTCCTCTTCAGATTGTCACAGATCGCTCACCATCTTCAGGTGGACGGGACTCCCCGGAGGAACTCGATGTGGACGATTCGATCCCAGAGTTCAGCTCCAGCCCCCAGTCCATGGTGTCCTCAAATGATGCCGAGGACACCGACAACACAGATCAACCCGGGAAAGTCCCTGTTAACATGCTAGTTCAGCTAGCTGCCAACCAAAGCGCAGGATTATCCGGAGCGATGGGCCAGACTCTGCTTCTCACCGATGTGGCCGACGTCCAGCAGTTTTGCCAGTTCCCAAGCCTGCGCACTATGAGCAAAGTCAGCTGGTGTTTCCTGAACTACACCAAACCCAACAGCACCCAAACTACCTTGCACAGCTCCGTCTACAACTCGTGGTATGTGAGCTCATACAACCCCAATCCTCTGAACCTCAGCACCAAGGCTGCATTGGCCCAACTGAGGTCCAAACAGAGGAGGGACTCTGATTGGATTTACTCAACCGCAGCCATGTCGCCTCCCAGCTCTGGAAAGCTGGTGTCGTCTGTGGCCTGGAAGCTGAGGCTGGATCAGGTATGTTAACCAGAATCATATCAGAATCAGAATTGAGTTTTTAGCCAGGTACGTTAACACATACAAGGAGTTTGCTTTGGTGTATGCTGGTGCAAACATAAACAACACAAGAAAGTACATTTTAAGAGGTCAAACATATAACGATACAACGAAACGGAACTATTTAACTTTAAAAAAGAATAAAGACAAGTATTTACACCAAATGTAAATATACAATAGAAGCAAAAACCACTGTAAAACGTACAATACATATATGACAATATATAACGAACTGCAGTGTGTTCAGTGGCGTTTTTATATGTGCAAAAGTGGTGGGGCACAACAAACTTAGATGTCTATAAGCTTCTGCAGTGAGGTGCATGGCTGGTGAGGCTCTGACTCTTCAGGTTTACAAATATAATATAATATTATATTTTGACCTAAATCAAAATATAATATTATTTTCAAAAGCTTTTTTTGTCTGATGCTTCAATTAATTCAAAAAAAGGTACCCAAAAAATGTAATTTTATCATTTAAATATTGAATTGTTCTCTCCTAGTAAGATCCCATTTTCAATACAAATGTGGTCTTACCTTGACTTGAAGATGAAGTCCATTTGCCTTTCCTTCTTGACAAAAATCTCTATTACTTTTTTGTAAAAGTCCTCCTTATGTTCTTGTAGTTTCAAAAGTCTATCATAAATCTAATCGATACATTTATGATTCGAAAATGATAAAAGTAGGGTAGACATGTGGATATTATCCGGCTGAACAAAACGTACATTTATCTAACAACTACGTTTCCCACAGATCTTATTTGGAGCTATTTTCTAAAATCCTATGGAGAAATCTCATTGCTTTTTTGTGGAGGGAAGCCATGCGCAGCTTACTTCCTGGTTTTAGGACTCGTCGCTCTCCTCCTCTTCACACACCACACTTTTCGCGGCACACGTACTCACAGCCAATCAGCTCTGAATGATGTGAGATGACGTATGGTGGGGATGGCAGCTCTATGCCCCTATGGTCATTATTTTTTGCCACACACATTAAATAGGACAATACTCTGAGCATGCGCAGTGTAGTTTTTACAGTCACCGTTCACTTAGACAGTGAGAGGGAGGGGCATGATCGGGTTTTGTCCCACATGGCTCTAAACAGCTCAATAGGCACACACTGTACACACTAATTAGAAGAACACAGACTGAAACAGCAATGAGACGAATCAGATGATTAAACATGATCTTAAAATATATTTTATATATATTTTAATTTATTTTTTGCATTTTGTTGTAATCATCATTTTTAATACTTTCTGCTGACACTAGGTATCTAGTGCCCCTAATGACCAGTCACCACTGAGTGTGTTATATTTCAAATTGGAGGGCTGTGCAGAAATGTTTAACATACATTTAGAAAGTAAAATGTTGTGTAAATTCGTAGGTGCAACAATGGAGAAACACATGCACAGGAAAGGTTGTGAAAGGTTGATAAATGCTTCTCCTCACCTCTCTGTTTCTTCATTCTTGTCTTGTCACATCCCTGTAGTTGAAACCGGAGTTGATGCCAGTTGATGTCAGTCATTTTGGGAGGAAGATGAAGGGCGTTGTGTCGTGGGATCGTTCGAAGGAGGAGCAAGTAGAGAAGGAGGTTTCGGCCAAACAACCATCCGCCGAACCGTCACGCATCAAGATCTTCGAAGGCGGGTAGGTCCCACAAACATACTCTTAGTCCAATAAGTGAAATCATCTCAACGTTCATATCAACAAGGCTTTGTTATTGTCATTCACACATAGCTACAGTGTAGTTATGACAATGAAAATCGTAGGTCACAGGCTCCTCCAACAGCGCAACACAATAACACAGTAAATACAAATAGAATAGAAATAGTGTAATCAGAGTCTATATACAAGTAATTGGAATATGATATATTAGATACATCATTTCTAAGTTTGCAAACAGGTGAATGTTATTGATGTTCTAGTTCAGGTGTTTAACAGTGTTTTATTCGGTGATATTAAAGTGTTCTAGATGAATAGCACTCAAGAGTTTTGAATGGTAGTCCCTGAACAATAGATAAGGGATGTAGTTCAAGCTGTTTGCCCTTGAGTTTACTGTGGATTACATCATACAAATTAGTCTTAAGTTTATGTTAACCTCCCTGAGAGACCAGTGGTGTACGAGCAGAAAGCTATTACTGGAAGTCCATTTATTTGTCTGTGACTGGGTGGGATTAAGCTGCTGAATTATCCAAACCCTAACGAGACCTTAAAGTCAATAATCAAAGGAAAAAGTTAGCCTTTCAATGAAATCAACGTGTGAATTAATCTTCATTTAAAAGGCCTATATTTGATCAAGACACAAATGCTTCATCATCATTATCCATGACATAGAAAGGAAGTCGGTTACTTTGGACACCAACGGAAAAAAGGAGATCAGAAATCAATTTTGGTGAGAAATAATTGGGTCTGATTTTGACAGTAATTTGGTTCTGAGATTGCTAAAATAACCAGAGGAAATTGAGGAAGCTGATTCCAAGCCATTATGGTTCTTCCAGAGTCAAGAATCAACCCATCAGCTCACAGATCAAAGCAGTGTCTGGAAGTCAGAGTGAGTTGACCTTTAAACACGTTGTTTCCCCATTATAGATATTATGTTAGCTAACACAAAGTTATAACAAGTTTTAGAACGACTTTTAGAAATGTACGAGATTGGAGAAAGAGCTCCTGATGAGATGACGTTAGAGCAGAATCACCTTTACCTTCATTTTATATTTATTTTAAAGTATACAAACCTCAGACCCCTAAACCCCGCTATTCAGCTGCTTTCTTCTCATAACAAATCATCCTCACAGCTCATGACCTTTCTACGAACTCCAAGCACATCTGTTTCAGCGTGAATAATCAGAACATCTTCTTAAGTATGAAAAAGATCCTTTAACAACCTATTCTTCGGGTTTAATTATGGCCTGTTGGAGTGAGGGCCGAGAGCCTGAGCCTGGTAAGCCCCTCACTGAATAACAGCTCGAGCCGCATCGCTGTAATTGGTCGTCGGTTTTCATAATTCCTGCTCTTTTATAGACGGGTGTGAAGTGGGATCATTAAGTTGTATTTTAAAAGCTGTTACACTGGCTACGTTGTTTAACAAGTAACAAGTTAGTACTTCTAATATTTGCATTATTTAATAGTGACAGGCATAACTGAAATGTGCCGTTTCCTGTTGATAAGGAAAAATGTACAGATTTGTTTTTAACTGATGCCACAATTTATGATTCAAAGCGTTATTTTCCTCAACTAAAAATGAGATATTTTTTCGAGTGTGCAACATATTTTGGATACAGCAAACCTGAAGAAGACCGATGCGAAACACCTTCTTGGCTCAAGAAAAAATCTCTTCTCTTGCAAAAAATGCTTCCGGACGGGATGTGTTTGGAAGAGACGGAAATACTTCTTATGCCTGTGTTGTGTCCTCTGATCTGTATTCTCCTTTCCTTATATTTGATTGACATTGGACATTAGGACCGACTTTTTCAGACATTGTTCGGATTTTAAATCTTCATTATGACAATCGTTCATCGTAATATATTTAGGCAAAGTCGTTGCACAGATTCTTTTGAAAACACATTCTTAACTTTGGCATCTTTACTGCGTAGAGAGACTTTATAGGATTGCAAGATATATATCTGTTGGTAGGACTTGGATGCATGCTTGCCAACCTTGAGACCTCAGAAATCGGGAGCATTTCAAAACCACCGCGGGGGGGGGGGTGGATCATCGCCGGAGCTGTATTAGATTAACATTAACAAGCTTATTGTAGTGGTAAGTGCACTGCCTTGCGGCCTGTAGCACCATCCTTGATGGAGCATGTGGGCTGGACCTGGAGAGGAGTGAGCAGAGGGTCGTGTTCAGTTTTCTGTGACAATCTTCCTGCCCCTCTCAGACTTTGAAGAGACGTGCTACCATGGAAACCAAACAATGGTGTAGTTAAAGTCCGAGTGGAAACAGTCCTGAGTAAATCTGATTTTGTCAGATAGTGGATAGTGAGGTGGGCTGAAGATCGGAAGGTTGCGAGTTCAAATCCCGCCAGGAACACCACCACTAGTGTGCCCTTGAGTAAGGCACTTAGTCCTTAGTTACTCCAGGGAGAATGTCCCTGTCATTGGTAATTGTAAGTCGCTTTGGATAACAGCGTCAGCTAAATGAAATGTAATGTAATGTAATGTAATGTCAGAAATCGGGAGAAATGTGACCCCGGGAGGAAACAGGGAGAGGGCAATGAAATCGGGAGGGTTGGCAACTATGCTTGGATGTGATGTTGGCACACGTATCGTAACATTACACACCAAACCTAAACATAGAGATCTGTTGTGAGGTGATTTTCAATTTGATCAAAATAATGTTTTTCATTTTTCAACATGGAATTAGATTGTGTTGACTGTTTTTCATCAACAACGCGATCCGGGGGTAAATTTGGAGACAATTAAAGCTTTTTTTATTAGCATTGAAGCTAAGAAGATCCTTTATTATTCGATCATCCCGTTATTAAAGTCACATTAAGCATGAAAAGCAGAGCAATGTGTCCCAAAAGGTGCATTAAGTGGTCAAATAAAGTCTGTTTAAACGAGGTGAAGCTAGAAGACCTCTGTCGTTTGAGACATTCCTACCGTATTGTGATGTTTTATAGTCTTATAGTAGAGCCAATAAGACCACGGTTACTCAATGGAACAGACAGACGGTCCAGACACACACAAATATGCAAATGCAACACCCACACACACACACACACACACACACACACACACACACACACACACACACACACACACGTGCAAGGGTTATTAAATGCAGCAGACAGTGAAGTAATTCTCCATTGTTCCCAAAGGACACGTTAGAAGCAATAAGTGGATAAAGCATACAAAGACACCACACACACACACACACACACACACACACACACACACACACACACACATGCACTTACAGTAATGCATACAGGTACTGAGCAAGCAGACACACTTCAGTTCTTGTAAAAGAAGAAACGGACAGGAGTAAAATATTTCTCTTTTGGCAGAGGAGAGGAATCCATTTCCACTTATCTGAGTCCCTTGGAAGTATGCGTAGTTGTGAAAGACAATCTGCTTTGTGGTCTTACCGTGTGCTGAGAATACAACAGAATCAAACCAAAATGAGTATGATTCAATCTCACGAAACTGGACGCAGCTGTGTAAACGTCTCGACTCAGACGAGGCATTTCCCACTGCAGTTGAAAGACAAATTGAATTGTCTGATGTATCTGATATTTGACCTCTTTTTAACACACGAGGCCCTGAACTAGTTATCCCCGCAGCCTACAGACGGGACAGGAAACACACTACACCAGACGTTTTCTCACCAGTCTACCACAAATCCATTTTTCCCAAACAACCCGAATATGATGCTTCTGCAGGAGAGCAAAGGCAGACTGAACCCACCAGCATGTGACTGGCGGTTGGTGGTCATTGCTCTCCATGACAGACGGATTCCTGCCCTGATCCGCCCGCCAAGTGTCCGCTGTTTCACTCGGAGCCTCTTTAGGGACTTCATGTCTGACAGTTAAGGGTTTTGCTTTTTTAAGAGTCTTGTAAAGGGATAAGTGGGGCTGCAGGGAGGACTGTGGTTATCTGTTTTTAGAATAACTCTAAACCCAGAGGTGGAACGCTGCATTGTTTCCCAGTTCGCCTAATTTGAAGAGTTATTTGAGAACTCTAAAGGTGCATTTATCCATTTATTCATGGAGAAACTGGAGCCTCCACTAAAGCCAAATGCCCTACCATTATTTATTGGACTTCAATCTGATAAGTTAATAAGAAATAAGAACAAAAGTCTAAATCAACAAAAGGGTCTAAATGTGTCTAATCTAAAGCTTGATTGAACCAATTAAAATCATTAAGATGTATGTATATATGGTATAATATGTGTACAGTAGTCTATGTTTATATAGATATATATAAGTAGTAGGTTGGTGTATTATAGTGTATTTAAATGTGTAGGTAGGTAGGTAGGTAGGTAGGTAGGTAGGTAGGTAGGTAGGTAGGTAGGTAGGTAGGTAGGTAGGTAGGTAGGTAGGTAGGTGGGTAAGTAGGTAGGTAGGTAGGTAGGTAGGTAGGTAGGTAGGTAGGTAGGTAGGTAGGTAGGTAGGTAGGTGGGGGTGGTAAGTAGGTAGGTAGGTAGGTAGGTAGGTAGGTAGGTAGGTAGGTAGGTAGGTAGGTAGGTAGGTAGGTAGGTAGGTAGGTAGGTAGGTAGGTAGGTAGGTAGGAGGTAGGTGGGTAAGTAAGGTAAGAATGCAGCGGCTCGTCTGGTCTTCAACCTTCCTAAATGTTCCCACACCACTCCGCTCCTCCGCTCCCTCCACTGGCTCCCGGTAACTGCTAGAATACACTTCAAGACACTGGTACTTGCGTACCATGCTGCGAATGGATCTGGCCCTTCCTACATCCAGGACATGGTTAAACCGTACACCCCAGCACGTGCACTCCGCTCTGCATCAACCAAACGACTCGCTGCACCCTCGCTGCGAGGTGGACCCAAGTTCCCATCAGCAAAAACACGTGGGTTTGCTATCCTGGCTCCAAGATGGTGGAATGAGCTCCCCATTGACATCAGGACGGCAGAAAGCTTACACACCTTCCGGCGCAGACTGAAAACTCATCTCTTTCGACTCCACTTCCAGCGATAGAATTACTAACAAGGCACTTATATACTAATAAAGGACTGGCTCCTCTAAAGCCAGCTGAGTAGCACTTGAAATGTTTGGCTCTATGAAACCTGATGTACTTTATGATTCTGTTTTCTTCAAGGTTGTGTCTTCCTGGTCGTATGTACTTATTGTAAGTCACTTTGGATAAAAGCGTCAGCTAAATGCAATGTAATGTAATGTAATGTAAGTAGGTAGGTAGGTAGGTAGGTAGGTAGGTAGGTAGGTAGGTAGGTAGGTAGGTAGGTAGGTAGGTAGGTAGGTAGGTAGGTAGGTAGGTAGGTAGGTAGGTAGGTAGGTAGGTAGGTAGGTAGGTAGGTAGGTAGGTAGGTGGGTGGATGGAGTAGGTAGGTAGGTAGGTAGGTAGGTGGGGTGGATGGGTGGATAGTAGATAGATAGATAGATAACAAATATAATGCAGGATATTATTGTGCAACAAATACAATGTATATATCTTTTTTGTTTTTTAAGCACCACTCAGTTCCCTGTTGTGTCTTCCAGGTATAAATCCAACGAGGACTATGTTTACGTTCGAGGTCGCGGTCGGGGGAAATATATCTGCGAGGAGTGTGGCATCCGCTGCAAGAAGCCGAGCATGCTGAAGAAACACATCCGCACACACACCGACGTGCGGCCCTACGTCTGCAAGTTCTGCAACTTCGCCTTCAAGACCAAAGGTAGGGATTAGTTTACCCTTCATTCATGCATTTCGAACCTTTGTGTTGTCTTTCCATCGACTCGGACACTTGTTCCTCTTGTTTGACCTGTTTATAAATCTGTATTCCACCTTTTTACGATTTTAATTCCAACTTATTACACATTTTTGACATCAATTATAACCCAAATGTGTATTACATCTGTTAAGCTACAATTTATTACCCAGTATTTTCACTTCTTTTAAGGATTTTATCGCAGGTCGAAATTCAGCCATTGAACACAGATGCTATGAATTTGAATAAAACCAATGAAGAATTTTTGTATGGAACCATTTATGTTATTTTTGTCAGGAAAAAATAACCCCTTATTCCGACATAAAACATTATCAAATGGGTCGAAATAGACCAGAGGAAAACAGAAAGGTTAAACTGCTTTTTAATTCATCTAAATGTGAGGTAGAAGTGAGTGTATTTTCTGACTGCAGTCATTATAAGATATTAGATAGATGGAGTTTCTGTGCCATAAGTCAAAATTAGGTTTCATTTTTTTCATGGTTTCATACTTTCCGTAAATGTTGCTCCTTGAAAGAGTAGAAAAACATCAAGTCGATGATTTCAAACTCAATATAAGAGCTTTTGCTGAAGAATTAAATCTTGCCTTGCCTTGCCTTGCCTTGCCTTGCCTTGCCTTGCCTTGCCGTGCCTTGCCTTGCCGTGCCGTGCCTTGCCTTGCCTTGCCTTGCCTTGCCTTTCCTTGCCTTGCCTTGCCTTGCCTTGCCTTGCCGTGCCTTGCCTTGCCTTGCTTTGCCTTGCCTTGCCTTGCCGTGCCTTGCCTTGCCTTGCTTTGCCTTGCCTTGCCTTGCCTTGCCTTGCCTTGCCTTGCCTTGCCTTGCCTTGCCTTGTCTTGCCTTGCCTTGCCTTGCCTTGCCTTGCCTTTCCTTGCCTTGCCTAAAACATAAAACTAAGTGGTTAAATGTGGTCAGACAGGAACCTCCTGCCGCAGAAGATGCTGACTCGTTGACATGTAACATTCAATAAAGAAGCCATTATCTGATAGATTTTCATTTCCTCTCTTCACATCCGAAATATTTCTGGTTTCGCATTCAACCAAGAGATAAGACTAGTTTAGTAATTATGTCATTAAATCACATTTTGTACAAACTATATATCATTTGCAAATTGTAATGTTGTGGTCTCGCCCTTTGTTCCATCACTTCTATTTCCATGTCACCCTCTTTTACTTTGTCACAGCCAAACAAGCTCTGGTTTCCAGTAAGACTAGTCGAAGGGTCATTAAATGGTGTGTGTGTGTGTGTGTGTGTGTGTGTGTGTGTGTGTGTGTGTGTGTGTGTGTGTGTGTGTGTGTTTTGTAGGAAACCTGACGAAGCACATGAAGTCTAAGGCTCATATGAAAAAGTGTCTGGAGTTGGGAGTCTCCATGTCTTCTGTGGAGGACAACGAGGCGGACGAAGGAGGTAGGAAACACACAATCACACACGAACACACACACACACACAGGGACACACTCTGAGTGTCTTTGGCTTGGTGCGGTTGTATATGGGACAGTTATTGTAATGAAAGGCAGAGCACTCACTCGACACAACACTAAACTGACAGAAAACATCCTTCCATCATTTGTTGGAAATTCAGAGTTTCTTATTGGATTTCAACGATATCAATATTCCCATGAACAATTCCAAGGCACACACACATACACACACACACACACACACACACTCTCTCTCACACACACAGACACACATACACACACACACACACACTCTCTCTCACACACACAGACACACACACACACATACACACACACACACACACACACACTCTCTCACTCTCACACACACACACACACACACATACACGCTCTCTCTCACACACAGACACACACACACACACACACACACACTCTCTCTCACACACAGACACACACACACTCTCTCTCTCTCTCACACACACACACACACATACACGCTCTCTCTCACACACAGACACACACACACACACTCTCTCTCTCTCTCACACACAGACACACACATACACACACACACACACACACTCTCTCTCTCTGTGTGTGTGTGTGTGTGTGTTGGCTCGGCATTCAATTGGGACACACAATTGTTGGGAACAAGCAAACTTTAGAGAGTCCGTCTGTGAGACATAAACATTTGTGGTTTGTTACAAAAAAACTTTTGAATATGAAAGACGAACGGATCCCAAGCGGCTTCTTTACGCCGGAGGACTTCCAGAAGAAACACATAAAATAATGGAAAAAATAAATATAATGGTTTCTCATCTCATTAACACGGTTCCTCGGCAACTTTTCACTCACAACTAAGAGCGTTTTATTTCCCCACATTCCCCTTTTTGTGAGCTCCATTTGAGAGACGCTTTTGACCCAGAGTGATGTTTGGTTTCCTGCCAACAGTAACTTTACAGCGACCGTACAGTGAAGTCAGACCTTGCCAGCGTTCGGCTGGAGTCCATTCAGCAGAGAACCCAAAGCGTTGTGGCTTCTCTCTCAAATAACTTTGTTTTATTGTGTTTTATACTTTATTGGTTTGAGCCGGTGGGAACGGGGTTCAGTTTTGAACTGAAACTCTTTCAACATATTAATAGGAACTGTTTCTCCCTCTCAGTTTATCTTCATCATCGTCTTTAGTTTAACTAACTAACTAACTGGTTAGTTTAACCACTTTAACTTATTACGCTATGTTTACCTTAAATGTTATTTTTCTTTCCTCTCGCTCCTGTCCAACTATTTCTCCTCTTCCTCGTCTTCTTAACCTTTCCTTCTGTTTCTTTTTCCTTTTACAATTGTATTGAATATGTAGAAATGTGTCTTTGATTGTGTATATATATATAGGTATATACATATTGAATACATATTTTTGTATTCGGGATTGTGGGAGACGGTATTTCGATCTCTCTGTCTGTACACACAAACTGAAAGAATGACAATAAAGTTGACTTTGCACCCTCCTCTTCCTCTCGTAGATGTCGGGGAGGAAGGCCAGCGGTGTGAGAAGACGTCTCGAGTCTCGCTGGATCACCAGTTCTCCGACGCCGACGACTCGGATGACGACGGCGACGACGTGGACGATGACGACGAAGACGAGGACGACTACGATGGCGACTTTACGCCAAAAACCCGCTCTCGCTCCACCAGCCCTCAGCCGTTCAGCCTGCCCTCCATGTCCATCACCGCCATGGCCTCCTCCCACCCTCACCTCTCTCACCTCTCTCACCTCTCTCCCCTCGCTCACCCCTCGGACCTCATGGGGAGCGCCAACAAACCGCCGCTTTTCGGGTATTTCACCACCGTGCCGAGCATCCAGATCACTCCTCAGGCTCCACCGATCATCCACAGCCAGGCGGAGTTTCAGAGGAATCAACTCCTTTCTCCCCCCTCCATGGATGAAGACCTCCCCTCTCCAGACCCTTCCTCTCGCCTTTCCTCCCCCGGGTTAGAAATCTCCCGATGTCCATCCCCGATCTCCCCTTCTTCGTCCCCATCGTCCCGTCGATATCTCTCCCCACGCCGCGATCTTTCACCTTGTGCCGGACGTCTTTCACCCCGTCGAGACCTCTCCCCAATGCGTCATATCTCCCCAAAGAGAGACCTTGCAGGGGGTTACAGACGAGACCTCTCCCCCAGGAGGGGTACACCTCTCGCTGCTCTCCCCTCTCTCACGGCCTACGTCTCCAGCAGGAAGAGACTACAAGCGAGACCTTTCACCCCGAGGACGTCACAGAGCGATGATCCGGGCGGTGTCCCCCCGGCGAGGGCTGCACCAACACCTCCACCACCCGAGGTAAGTCCAATTCAATTCAAATTCAATTCAGAGGTCATATGCACAAAGCTACAGGGTAGAAATGGCAATGCAACAATCCAACATATATAATAAAATACAAAGTGTGGGAGGTTTAATAATGTCTGTTCAGCAAAGTTTTAAAAGCTTTTTGAATGCTGCTTTTAAAAAAATATATGTTTATCATTCAATTCACAATATTGATGCCCTTTGAAAAGTCCACGATTATCCAAGTACAACCTCATTTTAAGAGTAACTAATCCTTACCCTAACACGCAATGGAGAGTCCATGAGCAAAGTTTTAAAAGCTTTTTGAATTCTGCTTTTTTAAATATATATCCATCGTTCAATTCACAATATTAATAACCTTTGAAGAGTCCATGACAACCACGGTACAACCTCATTTAAAGAGTTACTCATCCCAACACTAACCCTAACCCTAAAACACAATGGAGAGTCTATGACAGCCATATGAAAGATAGCAGCTAGAAACGCCACATTCGGTGCACTTGAACAATCGAATAAGTTAATCACACACAACCAATTTGGTGAATGTACCACTTATCCATCAGGAGTTATAGCAGGATTATACCTGTTTTGCTATAATGGGTGTCAATGACAGCTACACCCAGGGAAAAGGCTAGAGGCGCCAAACTTGGTACACGTGAGGGGAGGAAGGAGACCATCACAGATGCCAGATTTCATGGTTGTAGTACTCACCGTTCGGGAGTTATATGAGAATCATTCTAGTAAATTCAACCCTAACCCTAAAATTGGACATTAATGGGAAAAGATGAACCGTGGAATTGGCACTGAAACCTGTTTACTGTTTGAGAGGAGGAGACTTATGTGGTTGAATATGGTACTGAGTAATGAATAATTAAGTAATTTGTAATCACTCATGGACCTTTCATTTTATAGAATTGTAATTATTGTACTCTAACTGTATTTGTGTCATGTTTTGTACCCATTCAACGGTACTTTCACATTTATCTTGTCATTTTAATAATAATTAATGTTTGTTGATTTGTGAAGCCCTCTGAGACAAATGTGTTTTGTGATACTGGGCTATATAAATACATTTGAATTGAATTGAACTTAAAGATTTGATTGAATACTTGAAGGGTTAACGTGATATGTCTTGTTGTTGTGTGACTTCCAGCCAGCAGAGTGGATCTCGGGGCCTGAGGCAGGGTCACCAGGCGGAGCTCGGCATTCTGGGATGTCGCAGAACCGGAACCGAAATGGAGACGGTAAGAAATAACAAATTAGAAAATCGAGTCAATATTCGACTTTTTCTTTATTTCATGTTTTTAGGATTTACTGTATATTCTTTAAAGCTACACAAGGGCTATCACTTAACAGAACAGAACTCACTTGGTACCATTTGTCTTTTACTGTTTTAATAAGCCTGGCAGGAGAGTTTTATTTGTATTTATATGTCTTTAGCGGGCATGAACTTTCCATTTTTAGCAACACATTTAGTTATCTGTTTATTCCACATATTCACATTATTATTATATTATACATTATTTATTCTACTGTACAGAATTTACTTTTACTTAGTTTTATCCTATTCCATTTACCTCAGTGTTTTACTTCCACCATTTAATTGCACTGTTTTATATATTTCTATGTCTTGACTATAGCATTGTTGGAGAAGCCTGGCTTAAGCCCTAATATGTGCATTGCAACAACTACACTGCAGCAATTGTGCATATTAAAATAAAGCCTTTGAGTCTTGAATCTTAACTGGGATTTAGCAGACTTTCTGACACTCTTATGCGCAGAAAGAGGGGAGTAAAGAGGGAGCAGAGGGGAAAGGCATCTGGCAGACAGAAGCATTTTGAGGGGATGAGGGAATAAAGAGAGTGTTGGAGAGAGGGATGATTGAAGATAGGGCTGCTGGGTTTTGGTGGTAATGGGATCTTGGCCGGCGTTGGTGTGGTTAATAACGCGGCTGTTTTTCTTCTTAAGAGCCCTCAGCTCTGGCTTCTGCTGCTGCTCGCTCTGAAACAAAGCGTGACGCAGAGGCTCTGCTTTGATAACCCAGCGTTCTCCAAATGATAGATTAATGTATTAACAACCATCCTTCAGCCGTCAAGCTTTGTGTTTCTTTTTCTTACCAATCGTCCTGAACAACCACACATTTCTGTTTCCATGCTGGCTTACAGAGTGGTGCAGGAATACGTCCTAACTCCCTGGAAATGAGTTAGCATTTTAGCACTTCCTAGAAGTCAATGTTTTTTTAAATGTGTTTTTGGTTGTTAGCCTGAAAAAAGGAGCCCAACATTAGCCGCCTTTAGCTTAGCGGTGGTGACGTGAAGTCATGTGACCGTGCTGTAGTTCCTTTATAGCCCAACATTAGCCGCCTTTAGCTTAGCGGTGGTGACGTGAAGTCATGTGACCGTGCTGTAGTTCCTTTATAGCCCAACATTAGCCGCCTTTAGCTTAGCGGTGGTGACGTGAAGTCATGTGACCGTGCTGTAGTTCCTTTATAGCCCAACATTAGCCGCCTTAGCTTAGCGGTGGTGACGTGAAGTCATGTGACCGTGCTGTAGTTCCTTTATAGCCCAACATTAGCCTCCTTTAGCTTAGCGGTGGTGACGTGAAGTCATGTGACCGTGCTGTAGTTCCTTTATATCCCAACATTAGCCGCCTTTAGCTTAGCGGTGGTGACGTGAAGTCATGTGACCGTGCTGTAGTTCCTTTATAGCCCAACATTAGCCTCCTTTAGCTTAGCGGTGGTGACGTGAAGTCATGTGACCATGCTGTAGTTCCTTTATAGTCTAACACTAGCCGCCTTTAGCTTAGCGGTGGTGACGTGAAGTCATGTGACCGTGCTGTAGTTCCTTTATAGCCCAACATTAGCCGCCTTTAGCTTAGCGGTGGTGACGTGAAGTCATGTGACCGTGCTGTAGTTCCTTTATAGTCTAACACTAGCCGCCTTTAGCTTAGCGGTGGTGACGTGAAGTCATGTGACCGTGCTGTAGTTCCTTTATAGCCCAACATAGTCTCCTTTAGCTTAGCGGTGGTGACGTGAAGTCATGTGACCGTGCTGTAGTTCCTTTATAGCCCAACATTAGCCGCCTTTAGCTTAGCGGTGGTGACGTGAAGTCATGTGACCGTGCTGTAGTTCCTTTATAGCCCAACATTAGCCGCCTTTAGCTTAGCGGTGGTGACGTGAAGTCATGTGACCGTGCTGTAATTCCTTTATAGCCCAACATTAGCTTCCTTTAGCTTAGCGGTGGTGACGTGAAGTCATGTGACCGTGCTGTAGTTCCTTTATAGCCCAACATTAGCCTCCTTTAGCTTAGCGGTGGTGACGTGAAGTCATGTGACCATGCTGTAGTTCCTTTATAGTCTAACACTAGCCGCCTTTAGCTTAGCGGTGGTGACGTGAAGTCATGTGACCGTGCTGTAGTTCCTTTATAGTCTAACACTAGCCGCCTTTAGCTTAGCGGTGGTGACGTGAAGTCATGTGACCGTGCTGTAGTTCCTTTATAGCCCAACATAGTCTCCTTTAGCTTAGCGGTGGTGACGTGAAGTCATGTGACCGTGCTGTAGTTCCTTTATAGCCCAACATTAGCCTCCTTTAGCTTAGCGGTGGTGACGTGAAGTCATGTGACCGTGCTGTAGTTCCTTTATAGCCAACATTAGCCTCCTTTAGCTTAGCGGTGGTGACGTGAAGTCATGTGACCGTGCTGTAGTTCCTTTATAGCCCAACATAGTCTCCTTTAGCTTAGCGGTGGTGACGTGAAGTCATGTGACCGTGCTGTAGTTCCTTTATAGCCCAACATTAGCCGCCTTTAGCTTAGCGGTGGTGACGTGAAGTCATGTGACCGTGCTGTAGTTCCTTTATAGCCCAACATTAGCCTCCTTTAGCTTAGCGGTGGTGACGTGAAGTCATGTGACCGTGCTGTAGTTCCTTTATAGCCCAACATTAGCCTCCTTTAGCTTAGCGGTGGTGACGTGAAGTCATGTGACCGTGCTGTAGTTCCTTTATAGCCCAACATTAGCTTCCTTTAGCTTAGCGGTGGTGACGTGAAGTCATGTGACCGTGCTGTAGTTCCTTTATAGCCCAACATTAGCCTCCTTTAGCTTAGCGGTGGTGACGTGAAGTCATGTGACCGTGCTGTAGTTCCTTTATAGCCCAACATTTGCCGCCTTTAGCTTAGCGGTGGTGACGTGAAGTCATGTGACCGTGCTGTAGTTCCTTTATAGCCCAACATAGTCTCCTTTAGCTTAGCGGTGGTGACGTGAAGTCATGTGACCGTGCTGTAGTTCCTTTATAGTCTAACACTAGCCGCCTTTAGCTTAGCGGTGGTGACGTGAAGTCATGTGACCGTGCTGTAGTTCCTTTATAGTCTAACTTTCAGAAATCATAAAGTGGTGTTAATATGTGGAGATTATCTTGCTGAATAAAACGTGTAAGTATCATAAACGTTTCTTTGCTACAGAGATTATTTTCTGCAATAATCCAAAATCCAATGGAGAAATCCTATTGGCTTTTTGTCAAAGAAAAACCCTCTATTATTATTATTTCTAACAAAATATGTAGTTTTCTATTTAGTGTTTATTTTAACTGATGTTGTGTTTCTGTTTGCCTTCGCTTCAAATGTCTAGAAGATGAGCAGAGAGGCAGCAAAAAAGAGGCGTCCATGCTTTTCATGTTTCTTCTCCTCTCCTCTTTCCAGGAACATTGTCTGGAATCCTTGTCGCCAGGGGAACGGGACCAGTGCAGTAACCGCGGTACCCAGTCCAGCCCGCCTCACCAAGTCCTGTTTAGTCACCTTCCTCTCCACTCCCAGCTCCAGGTAATTTCAATTCTTTATTTCTACCGTGTATATGTTGTGTCTGAGTATAGTGCCTGCATTCATATATATTTTATTTTATTATTATGGAACATTATTTTATGGTATTTTCTAAAATGTTTTATTGTAATATTTAGAAGATTATTTGTTTTACTTGCTTTCATAATTGTTCGTTTGATCTTCTCCTTTATTACACAATCAATACTTGTTATTTTTACACATTTCACTGTTGGTTTTTTGGATTAGTTTTCATTACTCAACCTATTTTTCTGATTTCAGGTGCGTTCTCCGTTCCCAATGATCCCCATCGGAGGGATCCAGATGGTGCACTCCGTCCCGACCTCCGTCACCTCCGCTCTGAGCCAGAGAAAGCTGCAGAAAAACAGCTCGGAGGACTCAACAACCAGTGAGGCCTCTCATTTCACCTCCCTGGAAGAAAGGGGAGTCATCGTAGGAGGAGTGAGGTTAGAGCAGGAGGAATACATCCAAACCTGCACCAAGGCCATCGCTTCCCTCTGCATCGACTCGCAGGAACTCAGAGGAGGTGGAGGAGGGAAACATGGCGGCAGAGCTCCTTCATTAGCCTGTTCTTCTTTGTCTGAACAGCCATCCGTCTCCAGGTCGCCACCATCTCCTCACCCTTCATCATCTCCTCCTCAAGGTCCCGGGAAACAGCACTTTAGCTCCTCCTCCTCCTCCTCTTCCTCCTTTCCTCCAGAAAGCCTCCATCCTCCAACAGTGTCCAACCCTCTGAGGCTGGAGAGGGAAAAGGAGGCGGAAAGCACAAAGAGAAGCAAGGACGTATCGTAGAGAGGGGGAGGAGAGAACATGGATTTTACTTTTTGTTTGTTTTGGATAATAGGAAGGGATGAAGTGCAACAGAGAGAGACAAATTACTTTTGCACACTTTACACATTTTCTCCTACATCACTTTATACATGCATACACACTCTCTCTCTCTCACACACACATATGGATACAAAGAAAAACAGATCGTTAATGTACTTCATGCCTGCTCTCAGAAACTTTTCTTATTTAAAGACTTTTAAAGAGGATCTGCATACGGTTACACATGTACTCCACCAATTAAATCTGCTATAATAAAGGAAAAGGACTCTGGCTAAGCGGTACGTTAAAAAAAAAAAAAAGAAGAATCAAGACAGCTACGTGTGTGCCTTTTCTTTCATCTTTATCGTTGTTGTTTTGCTTACTTTCTTATAAGCAAACAAAGCAGGAAGGTAAATGTAAATACAATACTATCAGCTTTGTAATAAATGCAATCCTCCCCCCCCCCCCTTTTACCGCCCCACCTCCTGTGTTTTGGACACCTTAAAGTCTCGACAAGCGATGTGAAGTTATGGATATTACTATTACGTACGGTTGCACTAAAACATATTTTTATATGAGTGAAATTTTAAAAAATGGCTTTTTTTGTGTACAGCAGCAATTCTATAATACTATTTATTATTACTGTTACCATGTTTCATAAATTGTACATTTTTTCTTAAATGTCGTGGATGCCTTTTTCTATGTAAAGCATGGGGTTTTTTGCTATGGCTTACATTAGGGCGAGGATATGTACACTGTAATATGGCTTTATATGTTAGACCTATTTATATATGTCGAAGTGAGGAGGTCTAGTTTGGAGGTATATACACATAGAAGTAAGATTTACCAGATATTTACCAAGCATATGAATAAATACGGTATATAGAATCTATCATCTATCGTTCTATCGTTCTATCTATCGTTCTATCTATCTATCTATCTATCGTTCTATCTATCTATCTATCTACCGTTCTATCTATCTATCTATCTATCTACCGTTCTATCTATCTATATATCTATCATTCTATCTATCTATCTATCTATCTACCGTTCTATCTATCTATATATCTATCTATCTATCTGCACTTAACATTTACGATGAGATTGACCTTACGGTAGTTTGCTTGTACATTTTCTCCGCTGCCGGTCCCTGGTTGTGATTTGTTCTCGTTTTTTACTCACTTTTCGTGGAATTATATCTTGAGATTTTTACGATGCACAGACTCAGCATTAAGTGAATGAACATGCCTTCTTGCACCGTGGTGTTTCTGCTCAATTACCCGTTTGTTTTTTAACCCCCTTTTCCCCCAAATATCGATGTCACGTTATAACAGGAAGCTCCACTTTCTAAGATATCTCTTGAATGAAGACAGTTTTATTCTGAACGGGGAAACATTCCAGTCCGTGTAAATATTCAGTCCCTTTACATTTTTCTGGCATTGATTCACATTGTTGCAATGGCAATCAGCCCCTTATTTAATTGCGTTATTTCTGGGGACACATCCACCAAGCTCTCTGACGAATGCACCTTATATTTCTTAGGATCTCCGCTATGAACGTCCCGCACTAGGTTCTTTTCTTTTTGTTCGCAGCAAACTTTGATTGAAATGGAAATGTTTAGGAGTGCTCTGAGCCCCAGAACTGTCTGAAAATTAATCATAATTTGTGACATTTAGGCTTTCTGCACTGCTTTCCTTTGACCCTCCTCCTCTTTGTAGCTAAGCAATATTTAGCCGAAATGCTGCTCACCAGCAGGGAGTGTATGTGTGGCAAGGCAACGATAAGCGTTCAGGAGAAGAAGGGTGATTTGGTGACAACTCTTTTGTCTTCGGACAGTTTTGGGTGGAGTCGGGCAGGCTGCAATGTGAGTGTGTATCTGTACTCTGTATCGGTGTGTATCGACCAGTATATCCTCTTCTTACGACTCTTTTCTATTTGGATCCCCCCTCTGTTATGTACACTTATCAAGACGACAATGATGTCTTTAAAAAAAATCTCTTTCTCTCTTTCAAAGATATCAAAAAGCACAAGTCATTGTATAGGAATGACGACAATACAAAAAAAAGAAAAGACAAAAAAAAGGTAAACGTGCGTATACAAGGGTAACTTTTGTGATGGTGTTCTGTGGAATTAATACATATATCATGTATGACCCCAGTGGCAAGGAGGAATCGCAGTAGAAGTGGAAAAGTGGATTGTTGTTTTCAAATAAATATGAATAGAATCATTTGTTTGTCTGCGCCATTTTTGATTGACTTTCATTTTCTTACACCAATGCTTTCAATCCGATCCAGAGCGACAGTATCTTAACATTACATCACAACACTTAGTTATACTCATAGTGCTTCTCAAAGCACCTTGAATTGCCTGGTGCTGAAAGGTGCTCTATAAATAAACTTGCCTTGCCTTCTCTTAGCAATAGCTGAACCGATAGGGGGCGCTATAAACAGGATAGTGGTGGCAGTTCCTTTGCCAGTGATTAAAACATTAGTGTGGAACTATATAGATGTTTAATTTGCTTCTAAACTGACTCTTATTACCTTTTCTTATTTCTCTGACACTTCTCCATCAAATGGATAGTCTCATATTGTGGGAGCAAAACACTACATTTGCAGGTCCCATTGTTATCATTATTATTATTATTATTATTATTATTATCATTATTATTATGCGCCGCTTTCCACCTTCTTCTCCAGAAGGACTCAGATGAGGGTGTTGCACTTTTCCTTTCCGTGTTGATGTTTTTTGTTGTTGTTTTGTTTCTTTCCGTTAACCGTCAAGTGGGAAATAAGTATTTTTTGTGTTTTTCTTAGTATACTAAGATAAGTTTATTTAGAAAGGGGCAGGTCATATAAGATGTTTTTCTTCTTCCTGCTCCTTTCCGCTCAATAGCGTGTTAATAGAGACAAGTTTTGTTGGCAATTATTGTACAGTGAGTTTTGCGTACCATGAGCGGGACAAATACTAATGAAATGAAATGAAACAGTAATGTAGTAATCAAAAAATGTGTGTACAAAACAGTGCACTCTCTAGCCACCAGGGGGGTGCACTACGAAGCAGGATTTTCGCTTAGCGGCTAAATTCAGGGAAAACTCCGGCTTTCCGGTCCCACGACGCTGGTTCTCTTCTTAGCAAGCTAGATCTCCATGGTAACTGATGCTTAGCGGCTAACCTACCCCGGACCAGGTTAGGTTGCAGGCTAAGAGATCAACTCAGTGAAAGCACCGCCTGCTGACCAATCAGAGCTCAGTGTGCGGAGTTTAAAGCGATCAAGTCATATCACAGGAGAAAGGAAATACAGAAAAGCTGCCGTTGGAGGAAAGACGGCCGGTAAAAATCAGCGACTGTGTGAACGTGAACATGAATAGAATATCACCTCCATCTTCAGAGCAATCTATTATAACATTAGCGTTAAGAAAGCTTCCTGAAATATCTGCCACAACATAAGTACACTGAATGCAGACGTCGATGTGTCCCATTATCATTCATATCACTTCATAATGTCTCATATATCTCCTGATCTGAGGCAGCTGAGTCGTATCTGGCCGTGCAACACTCACAGTGTCACAGACTGGATGCAGAAGTATTATTTTAAGCAACACATGAAGTTGAGGAAACACTAGAGTCAAATGTAATGAAAGTCAGATGGTGTCTTAGACGGGGCAGTGATATCATAAACCTGTTAATGTACACATTCAAACACTTGTTCTGGTACCAGCTGTATTCACCTTGCAGCTGCAGCTCTGTGGCTTTGATCCTGGATCAAGTGTTTGAGTCATGGATGTTTAAAGTTTAACTTCTTCATATGTCTAATATTATAGTTCACTTTTCATTCAGGAAGTATGATGCTGCGCTGTCAGTACGCTTCTCCATGTTTGTGATTGTTTGGGATTAGGCCAACCGGCTAACTCAAACATATCCAGGTCAGGTTGAACCAGCTTCGTAGTATAGGCCTCAGGTCAGGTTGAACCAGCTTCGTAGTACAGGCCCCAGGTCAGGTTGAACCAGCTTCGTAGTACAGGCCTCAGGTCAGGTTGAACCAGCTTCGTAGTACAGGCCTCAGGTTAGGTTGAACCAGCTTCGTAGTACAGGCCTCAGGTCAGGTTGAACCAGCTTCGTAGTACAGGCCCCAGGTTAGGTTGAACCAGCTTCGTAGTACAGGCCCCAGGTTAGGTTGAACCAGCTTCGTAGTACAGGCCTCAGGTTAGGTTGAACCAGCTTCGTAGTACAGGCCTCAGGTTAGGTTGAACCAGCTTCGTAGTACAGGCCTCAGGTTAGGTTGAACCAGCTTCGTAGTACAGGCCTCAGGTTAGGTTAAACCAGCTTCGTAGTACAGGCCTCAGGTCAGGTTGAACCAGCTTCGTAGTACAGGCCCCAGGTTAGGTTGAACCAGCTTCGTAGTACAGGCCTCAGGTTAGGTTGAACCAGCTTCGTAGTACAGGCCTCAGGTCAGGTTGAACCAGCTTCGTAGTACAGGCCTCAGGTTAGGTTGAACCAGCTTCGTAGTACAGGCCTCAGGTTAGGTTGAACCAGCTTCGTAGTACAGGCCCCGGGTTTATCCAAGGAAATCGGCTTCTGGCTACATCCTCTTGCATTGATGCCCTGTGCAGGTGATGTGGTTCTTTTGGCATCGGTTTGCGAGTTTCAGAACTCATTGGATCAGCTGGGATGAGGATCAACACCTCAAAATATGAGGCCATGGTTCTCAGCAGGGAACCGATCTAATTGTGTACTTTCACTCATGGAGAATGAGTCCTGACCAAAACAATGAAATCGTGAAATCAAGGGATTCAAAATGGGTTTGGTGCTGAATGGATGGAGTAGTGTCAGAAGTTCTAGAAGCAGAAATGGCAAATCAAATGAGAATGATTGCACTGGCTGACAGAAAAAACGATTGTACTGAAGCTATCGTTACAGATGCTTTTTTAATTAATCAAACAAAGCAAATTGGATTATTGGGTTTCCGCAAAAAAGACAAATAGTTCAAATACAGAACAAAAAACATATTGGTGCTAGTATGAGTCGACGTGGAAGGGATGCTTTGTGTCACTAATTTTTAGTACTCCTGATATTAACTTCAATATTAACACCAGAGGTAGTGAGACAATGAATAATGGAAGTAGAACAAGTCGTGTTTCTCGCAGCACTAATTCAGAAACACTATTTTAAAAACACTCTTTGAACGAGGTCAGCTGATAATTCGTCTCCACTGTAGTCACTCCTTTATTCTGCCTTCAGCCTCCTTCTGTCTAACTCTCATTTCTAATTTTAATGTAGTCCCTGTCATTAGCCATGTCCCACATATGTCTACCTGTCTCCTTTCTGTTCGGGTGTTTTTTTTCTTTTTGTTGACGCAACTGGGTTAGTGTCAACTTACATTTACTCTGTCAGTCTGTCCACGTGTCGGCGCGTCCTCTGGCCTTTCATAGAAGATGATCAAGCGAGTTATTTCGGTCCTGATTAGCGTCTGGAGGAATCACTTTCATCACTAGTTTGCACGGTGCGAGAGTGAGAGTAGTTTTCACGGTTCAGTGCTGCGAGCATGGAAATCTCCCCTGGGACTCGTGTGTGTTGCTGTTTCGAAGAATGTGTCAATGCCTTTGTGTCTGTCTTCGTAGGTGTGTGTGACATTGTTAGATTATACAGAGGTTGTACCTGAACATTTTGCATAAAGAAGTTCTGCACTTAATGAGTTTGAATTGATAAGCAGTAACCCATTTTTGATAAAGGCTTCAGGAGATGTACACCTGATTAACACCTCGACGTGCTGCCATGAAGGTCTCATTTACACCTCTCTATAATCCAAACACTGACACACAGCATGCAATAAGATGTCTCCCTCTTTACTATGTTGTGCACTATATAGTAAACAGCCATTTTATATTATTTAAGTGTTGGATTTTAAATGCATCTGGGGAAAAGTGCTCTTCCAAAATGTAATTTATAAAGTATCCTCCATTGCTTCTGCTCTACTGTCTGCTACTAATCCCATTATGCAATAAACCACATTTCATAGATGCGTAAATTATTATTTATACGATTTTACAGCCGTGAGTGATTACGCAAAATAAAGATGATTAGTAAGTGTCATACAGCGCGTTCACACCGCAGTACTTTTCCCACTTTAGTTCCGATATAGCTCCGAAATGTCGCGTTCACTTCACACCAAAAAACTCCGGAACTAAAATGAGTTCATGAGAACCTTTTGAACCCCTTTTCCGTCCCTCCGAGAGAGCAGGGACTTTCGTGGGAGAAAAGGGTTCCTATGTCTGATTGGCTGGGCGGATTGCAAACCACGCCCCGTCAAACTCCCAAAAGGTTTTGTGAAGCCGCCATTTTATTATCCTCGCATTAGCATTATTAGCATTAGCATTAGCCCAGCGCAGAAACGCAGAGAGACTAA
>CADEHL010001336.1:40000-47500 GCA_902827135.1 Harpagifer antarcticus
GAGAAACGCTGCAAAAGCCTTCTTCCTTCTTGCTTTCGAAACATGAGAAGTAGGTGGTGTGAGAAAATAAAAAGAGAGTCTGCTGAGAAACGAGATGAGAGGAAAAACAACGAGGCAATTATGTCCAAAATTAGGATGATGTGACCACAGTTACACACTGCCCCCTGTTGGCAATCGATGGTACAACATGTGGAGGAGATGTTGTTTCCCGATGTTTCCTGGAAAGGCTTCAAGGAATTTAGAGCTCATTAAATCCCCTGAGTCATGGGGACACTAAGGGGTTTACAAAGAGACACACTTCACTCATCAAACGGACCGAACCACCTCAAACACAACAACAGTGTTACTCACTCATCAAACGGACCGAACCACCTCAACAACAGTGTTACTCACTTGATCAAACAGGAAGGACTTCCAGGTAGCAGCTGGCATGAAGAAGTGCTGAATGTCTGCTTTTGTTTCTCTGGATTGGATTAAAGTCCCAACAGGTGTAATGTGTGAATCATCGGTGTGTCTGTAACGCTTCACATTCGGATGAGTTTAAGGGCTTTGGGTTCATGGGAAACGAGAACCAGATGTGGACGCGGATAAGTTGTTTACTGCCCAACGTTTGCTGTTGTTTGCGGGAAATTCCCCTGTTTTGTTATTGGTGGAAGTGAGAGAACCCCTCTGTGATGTTGATATTGGTTATTTACCTGCTGTCCCTGTTTCATAAAGACATTGTAGAAGTACGTTTTTATCAATGATATGTTAAAGAAAGTTGTTTACTAATCCAATTAATCAATTTCAATTCAAATGACGTACATTAAGACAAAACTAAATACGGTTTATTACGGTGATGACTATTTCTAGGCATCAACGTCTCTAAAATAGTCCATGTTTCAGAGAGGAAGCCACAACATGGCAGAAGGGCACCTATTATGCAAAATGCACTTGTTGATGTCCCCGGTGTGTCCCCGGTGTGTCCCCGGTGTGTCCCCGGTGTGTCCCCGGGGACGCAGCGTCAGAAAATAAACCCTCTCTCTTTTCCTCCGTACCCAAATCTCTAAAAACGGGGAGCAACGGAGCTGATCCAGATTTGCGTCCGATATGACGTCATATCTGAAATGTGGGCGGGCTTTAGACCCACGGCCCAATCAGAAACAATGAGACGTGTTTTGGACGTAATATGTTCTGTGTGTACATTAGCATCGCTAACACTCAGAGCTAACCTGTACTGGAGAGAGTGGGTGTTTCTCAATGTCGAGGACGCTTCCTTGGTAGGACATGTCCCTCCGAGTCAGGTCCTTCAGAAGCGATGCAAGAATCCTTCCTAGCCTCGGAAAACGAAGAATGGTGGAACAGGTGTGCGTCATATTCGAGGCCCCGCCTTCAATGGAGTGCGATTTCCGCCAAAGATTTAGGAAATTGCTCCGTGCGCAAAGCATTGTGGGGATTTTAAGACCGCAGAGGATACACATGTGCAGCCTCGAAATCTCCCGCAACGAAGGACGCCGGCCTCGGCAGAATTCCAAGCATCCTGGACATTGGAACAGTCCTTCGGCGGGACTCGATGACGTAGCATCCCTGACATAGTGGCTCTGGAGCAGCCTTCCTCGACATTGAGAAACACCCGGTGTGTGTGAAGAAGCAGGAAGTAGAAAGGAAGTCACCTTGAGGTAAACCCGAGAGAGAGACAGAGTTTGAGCTCCATCCTGTTTCAGAGAGCATGCTGGAGAGGAAGATGCTGATGGAGCAGGTTTTCTTTCTTGTTCCCCTTCCTGTGGGTCTCCCTGCTCCACCTGCAGGTCTGCCATATGGCTTCATGCTCTTCAGGGGGTAGGGGGGGTAGGGGGGGTAGGGGGGGGGGGGGTCCTATTAATAGATTATAGCTGACACAGAAAGCCTTGTTTGTTTTCTTGTATGGAGCTTTGAAATCTGCTGAGATGCTTCTTTGTCCTGTTGACTCATTGGGATTAAAGGTAGAGCAGACTTCATCGGAGGTCTTACCTTTCTCCATTGAAGCTTCTCAAAGGCTTTCAGTATGTGGCTAAGACACTGGTGTAACTCTATATCAACTAATAATTAAAGGTTTTATCCCACTGCTCTGTAAAGCGCCTCCATAAACATTCATCTGTTTGTCATCTTGCAATTGATCTAAATAGTTATCACCGCAATAAACCATATTTAATTTAATTTTGCTGTAAAATATTTAATTTCACATTCTGTTTTTGTACATATCATATTCTATTTATGTGTATATAGACTTCTTGCATTATTTTTATTTGTATTTTATGTTTTATTGTTGGAGGAGCTCAGGTCAGAAACATGTCATTTCTACACTGTACTGTACTTTGAAAAAGGGAGAGCAAAGGCTTAATTGGAAGCGTATTTTCAGTGTTTAAAGGTCCCGTGGCCTTTTCTACTGATCATAATTCCATCGTTGAGTTCTGCTAGAATAGATCTACATTGTTCAATGTTCCAAACTCACATTGGTTTCTCAAACAGCATCTCCCAAACACACACACACACCCGTAGCCCGGCTGGGAGTTTGTGTGTGTGCCCAGGCTGAGTTCCGCTGCCTCGCCGACCCCACACCAGTGAGACGGCTCACAGTGTCCGCTCCTCGCAACGTCCTGCCGTGTGTGTGTGTGTGTGTGTGTGTGTGTGTGTGTGTGTGTGTGTGTGTGTGTGTGTGTGTGTGTGTGTGTGTGTGTGTGTGTGTGTGTGTGTGTGTGTGTGTGTGTGTGTGTGTGTGTGTGTGTGTGTGTGTGAGGAAGTCCGCGGATTGGTCCAAACGTAGCGGCTCTGTGGACGTAACGTCATTATACCCAAGAAGTAAACGAATGGAAAAAGAGAAATGTCCAACGAGGCGTTCAGGGGCAGCACAGACAGGTCTTCTCTGTGTTAGAGCTTTACTCGCTACAGAGTGCACTTTGAGGGTTTGAGACTCTGCAGACCGGTTACATGCAGAACCTTCATAACACAAGGGGACGGGTCAGAACCAGAGAAGCATGACATGGGACCTTTAATGTGTGAGGCCTTACCTTCCTCCATTCTCAAAGGCGTTCAATCTGTGGCTGTGCTGTTTCCTGCTCCTGGAATAAATACATCTCAGAATAGTTCAAACGATCTTTGACGAAGATCCAGTAGTGAGTGTACATTACACAGTACAAGAGCACTATGTGCATCTACTCGAAGACTCAAATGACACTTTTCTCACACCTGCTTTGAAAATGTTCATGACATGCATAATAAAACACATGATTACATTTTTCAGTTGTCAGCTGTTCGTCAGCACCAATACGTCTTTCAGCATAACCATGAACCCAAATATGAGAATACATCATGTCTTCAATACCTAATACAAGTCTTACATGACCTGGTGCTGTAATATATATTTACAGACGTCAACCAAAGTCTTTTTATTTCATTATAGTGTACAGTAATCAATGCCATTTCATTTATATTGTAATATCACATTACATTTAGCTGACGCTTTTATCCAAAGCGACTTACAATTACAGGGACATTCTCCGTGGAGTAACTAAGGACTAAGTGCCTTACTCAAGGACTAGTGGTGGTGTTCCTGGCAGGATTTGAACTCACAACCTTCCGATCTTCAGCCCACCTCACTATCCATTAGACCACCACTACCCCACCAGTACCACAGTACACTCACTACACTCCCCCCTCCCTCCGCCCGCACAAAAATGCTTATCAATATAACTTAAACAACAGAGCCATGAAGATAAACATAAAATGGAAAAAAAAATGTAATAAATAAATGAAAAAAAATAAGAAAATAAAAAAATTAAATAAATAAACCCACATCAAAGTAAAACAAACAAATAATTATACAATTAATTATACAATACAGCGACAATATAGACAATGACAAAACAACTAGTATTTCCGGCCGTCAGGAAAGATCAATCAATCAATCAATCAATCCATCAATCATCCATAGGAATCCCGAACCCAATAAAATACCCAATATTAGCGGTGTGTGTGTCTGCCCAAGGACAATTTAAGGTAAAACCTAATAGAGGTGTCATACATAATAACCTGATAAAAGTAAATGTAACAACTACTACAGTGCAACAAAACAGGAAGATTAAATGTGGTCTCTTAAACATAAGATCTCTAGCATCTAAAGCAATATTGGTAAATGATTTAATATCAGATTATAATATTGATATATGCTGTCTCACTGAAACTTGGTTGAGACATGAAGAATATGTCAGCATAAATGAGGCCACTCCACCCAGCCATATCAATACTCATATTGCCAGAGGCGTGGGCCGAGGAGGTGGAGTTGCAGCAATCTTTGACTCAAGTTTACTTATCAATACTAAACCAAAATTAAATTATACCTCCTTTGAAAGTCTCGTTTTTAGTCTTACGCATCCGACCTGGAAAATTCTGCAGCCAATCTTATTTGTTACAGTGTACCGTGCACCAGGTCCTTATTCAGAATTCTTATCAGAATTCTCTGAGTTTTTATCAACTTTGGTTCTTAAAACAGATAAAGTAATTATCGTAGGTGACTTTAATATTCATGTTGACGATGATAAAATAGCCTTACTGTTGCATTTAACTCTATATTAGATTCTGTTGGTTTTTGTCAGAGTGTAAATAAACCAACCCACTGCTATAATCACACTCTCGACCTTGTTCTGACTTATGGTATTGAAATTGAGCAACTATTAGTCGAACCGCATAATCCTGCTTTATCCGACCATTTCTTAGTAACTTTTGAAGTGCTGTTGCTGGACTACAAAGCATTAGTCAAAGGCTCCTCCAGCAGAAACCTATCTGTTAGTGCTATAGCCAAATTTAAGGAAGAGATTCCACCAATGCTTAACTCGATAGCAGGTCTGCATGTAGGGGAGGAAACTTATACAAAATGTCCACCACCCCAAATTGATCATGCTGTTGATAGTGCTACAGATGCGCTGCGAATAAAATTAGACTCTGTTGCTCCTTTGAAAAAGAAGAAAATAAAACAACATAGATTAGCTCCATGGCATAATGCCGAAACCCGCAAAATAAAGCAAAAGTCGAGACAACTTGAAAGGATATGGCGTTCCACTAAACTTGAAGAATCTCGTTTAATTTGGCATATCACTCTCAATGAATATAAGAAAGCACTGCGTAAAGCGAGAGCAGCCTACTACTCTTCACTAATAGATGAGAATAAGAATAATGCAAGATTTCTTTTCAGCACTGTAGCCAGGCTGACAGAGAGCCATAGCTCGATTGAGCCTTCTATTCCCATAGCACTCAGTAGTAATGATTTTATGTGCTTTTTTAACGATAAAATTGTTACTCTTAGAAACAAAATTAATGACCTCTTGCCTTTGACCAGTATAGTGTTATCAACTCCCGGAAACGTAAGTTATAATATTACACTAGATAGTAAACTAGAATGCTTCTCAGCCATAAACCTTGAACAATTAAATTCAATGATTCTCTCTTCTAAACCATCAACGTGTATATTAGACCCAATTCCAACTAAGCTGTTGAAGGAAGTTTTTCCATTAATTAGCACTTCTTTATTAAATATTATGAATATGTCTTTATTATCAGGCTATGTTCCACAATCATTCAAAGTAGCAGTGATAAAACCGCTTCTTAAAAGCACAACCTCGATCCAGAGGTTTTAGCCAACTATAGACCTATTTCTAATCTTCCGTTCCTCTCAAAAATTCTTGAGAAAGCAGTCGCAAAACAGCTGTGTGATTACTTAAAAAACAATGATTTATTTGAAGATTTTCAGTCTGGCTTTAGAACACATCATAGCACAGAGACAGCTCTGGTCAAAGTCACAAATGACATTCTAATAGCCTCTGACAAAGGACTTGTCTCTATTCTTGTTTTGCTCGATCTCAGTGCTGCATTTGATACTATCGATCATGATATCTTATTGCAAAGACTAGAGCACTTAGTTGGCATACAGGGAACTGCCTTAGGCTGGTTTAGGTCCTATTTATCTGAACGCTCTCAGTTTGTACGTGTCAATGATGAATCTTCCACGCAAACCAAAGTTAGCCACGGAGTGCCACAGGGCTCAGTGCTCGGACCTATTTTGTTCACATTATATATGCTTCCGTTAGGCAATATTATAAGGAATCATTCTGTAAATTTTCATTGTTATGCGGATGATACTCAACTATATTTATCAATCAAGCCTGATGAAATTAATCATCTAAATAAAATTCAAGACTGCCTCAAGGACTTAAAAACGTGGATGACCTTAAACTTTTTGATGTTAAACACGACCAAAACTGAAGTTATTGTACTTGGCCCGAAGAATCTACGAAACAAATTATCTAAAGATATACTAACTATGGATGGCATTAATTTGGCCTCCAGTGAGACTGTAATGAATCTTGGTGTTATATTTGATCAGGATTTATCCTTTAACGCCCACATAAAATCAATTTCAAGGACCGCCTACTTCCATCTACGTAACATTGCAAAAATCAGGCATATCTTGCCTCAAAACGATGCAGAGAAACTAGTCCATGCATTTGTTACTTCAAGGCTGGATTATTGTAACTCTTTATTATCAGGGTGTACCAAGAAGTCAGTCAAGTCGCTTCAGCTAATTCAAAATGCTGCAGCTCGTGTCCTAACCAGAGTTAGGAAAAGGGACCACATTACTCCTGTTCTGGCTGCCTTACACTGGCTCCCTATAGAACACAGGATAGAATTTAAAATTCTTCTTCTCGCCTACAAAGCCCTTAATGGGCAGGCGCCATCTTACCTTAAATAACTCATTATACCCTATTGTCCTACTAGGGCATTGCGTTCCAAGAATGCAGGGTTGTTGGTTGTTCCTAGAGTCTCTAAAAGTACAATGGGAGCCAGAGCCTTTTCTTATCAAGCTCCACATTTGTGGAATCAGCTTCCAGTTTGTGTTCGGGCGGCAGACACCCTATCCGTTTTTAAGAGTGCGCTTAAGACCTTCCTTTTTGATAAAGCTTATAGTTAGGGCTGATTAGATTCAGCCCCTAGTTTTGCTGATATAGGCTTAGTTTGTCGGGGGACATCTTACTTCTTCCTTCTCTCTGTCTATACCTGTGTACTCCCATGTTCCGATTAACCCAGCTTCCCCAAATTTCTTTCTTTTTGGTGTCTATATACGCTGGGATCCGGAGTCATGGATGATCCTGCGGTCCTGTGTCCGGCATCACGAGCCCTGGATCTTGAGTCGTGGCTGTGGTCCTGGATCATAGGTCCTGGATGGATATCCTCGTGGATCCATCTTCCTATTACACACACATGCATTTCCAAACATTTGGACTACCTATGTTGCAAATGTATTATCTTTTCAATTTACACACGGCATCTATTGCACGACTGTCCGTCCTGGGAGAGGGATCCCTCCTCTGTTGCTCTCCCTGAGGTTTCTCCCATTTTTCCCTTTAAACTGTGGGTTTTCTTCGGAAGTTTTTCCTTGTACGATGTGAGGGTCTAAGGACAGAGGGTGTCTTATTGTCATACTGATATTTT
>CADEHL010001336.1:50000-60267 GCA_902827135.1 Harpagifer antarcticus
TCAGACCCTCTGTCCTTAGACCCTCTGTTCTTAGACCCTCTGTCCTTAGACCCTCTGTCCTTAGACCCTCTGTCCTCAGACCCTCTGTCCTTAGACCCTCTGTCCTTAGACCCTCTGTCCTCAGACCCTCTGTCCTTAGACCCTCTGTCCTTAGACCCTCTGTCCTCAGACCCTCTGTCCTCAGACCCTCTGTCCTTAGACCCTCTGTCCTCAGACCCTCTGTCCTTAGACCCTCTGTCCTTAGACCCTCTGTCCTCAGACCCTCTGTCCTTAGACCCTCTGTCCTCAGACCCTCTGTTCTTAGACCCTCTGTCCTTAGACCCTCTGTCCTTAGACCCTCTGTCCTCAGACCCTCACATCGCACAAGGAAACACTTCCAGAGAAAACCCCACAGTTTAAAGGAAACATGGGAGAAAGCTCAGGGAGAGCAACAGAGGAGGGATCCCTCTCATCGAAAGATAGCCACAGAGTGCACCTTTCCATCACGGGTCACATCTCAGATATATTTTCCAAATAGGAAAACCATGGCGACCACAGAGCTTCAAAGATATGTCCACGATTATATTTTTCCAATGTCATTTTCTCCAGAGGTAAAAAATGTGTTATCTGATCAATGAAAAGTTTAAATGTTGGAGGACGTTCATTCTTCCAGAGTAAAAGTATACATTTCTTGGCAAAATATGTGATTGTGATGAGTATTCTGTAATGTTTGGGGTTCAGTTTAAAGTTTGTCATTCAACAGGAAAACACATGGATTTGGGCTCATTTCCTAAAACGGCTTTAGTGAGCGCATGAATCGAATCCAGGAATGTTTCAAGAGATCACCAAAAGCTTTTTAATGACGATGTTCGCTGGAATCCGTCCTGCAGGCGGCCATGCCGGCAGCGTCCCATCCTCCACACGGTGCCGGTCCCATCCTCCAGACGGTGCCGGTCCCATCCTCCAGACGGTGCCGGTCCCATCCTCCAGACGGTGCCGGTCCCATCCTCCACACGGTACCGGTCCCATCCTCCAGACGGTGCCGGTCCCATCCTCCACACGGTGCCGGTCCCATCCTCCAGACGGTGCCGGTCCCATCCTCCACACGGTGCCGGTCCCATCCTCCAGACGGTGCCGGTCCCATCCTCCACACGGTGCCGGTCCCATCCTCCAGACGGTGCCGGTCCCATCCTCCACACGGTGCCGGTCCCATCCTCCACACGGTGCCGGTCCCATCCTCCACACGGTGCCGGTCCCATCCTCCACACGGTGCCGGTCCCATCCTCCACACGGTGCCGGTCCCATCCTCCACACGGTGCCGGTCCCATCCTCCACACGGTGCCGGTCCAAAGTGACGGCCAGAAAAACACAAACGCTGAACTCTGTGTATCAAATACTGTGCTCTGTTTAAAGATAACATCCGGTCACTGGGAGGATCGCCGTGTAACGCAAGGTGTGCTTTCGTCTTCTTCCAGGGTTTACTGCCGCTAAAGAGCACGTGGAGAGGAAGTAATGTGGTCATTTGGTATAGTTTCTTTGTGTAGAAGAGACTCATAGTGCTATAACTACAGGCCGTTGTTAGCGTGTACCCTAGTGGCCAACACTGGTATTCATTTCTAGATTGAAAGCACAAAAGATAAACGAGGTAAAAAATGCTGACTATCCAGTAAATTGGTTCAAAACAGACTGAAGAATAGTCTGAAAGAGAAGAAGTTACATATTGAAATGTCCCTTTATGGATGACTGTGTTTATTATAACTTGGATCTGTTCCTCCTGATGTCCGCAGGTAAGTGGGAGAGAGTCATTGAGTGAGTCTGCTTCACTCTCACCTTCACTGGAGTCTCCTTCGTGATTTATTATCCTGACCATAAATAAACTCCTTCCGCCTCCTCGGTGCCAGACAGAGCGGTGTCTTAACAGGACATTGTCATTACCCACAATGCATTGCAGGCAGACAGCAGCATTTTAAATCACACACACACACACACACACACACACACAGACTATGTTAACTGTTTATGATCCAACACGCCCTTGCACTTTCTTAAAGACATCAGCTGGATTGATGGTCTTCCTGTGTGTGTGTGTGTGTGTGTGTGTGTGTGTGTGTGTGTGTGTGTGTGTGTGTGTGTGGCCTGCAGACAATTTATTATACTTACATAACATAAGGACAAAAAGGAACACCATGCATCAATAAACTCCCACCAGCACACGCTCACACATCCAAGTGTATACACAAAATGCATCAATTGTTATGCACGGGAACTGAAACTGCTCGCACGCACGCACGCACGCACGCACACACACACACACACACACACACACACGCACGCACACACACACACACACACACGCACACACCATATGTCTGTACCTTGAAACTTTGAACTGAGAGCCAGGGCTTTTGTAGAGACGGTGACAGGAGCGATAACTCAGTAGAAACCTGACTCAGTGTGTGTGTGTCTGTGTGTGTGTGTGTGTGTGTGTGTGTGTGTGTGTGTTTGATTTTTCAGATGTTTGTGTTTTTAAACACTGACACCATAAACAGCTTCTAATATGATCTCTTTAGAAGCAAATCAAAGAATATGTTGTCAAATTTAAACTAAAACAATAGAAAAGTCAAATTAAACTCTTAATTCACACTTTTATTATTAAGAATAGAAATACTCCTAAAGCCCAGGTGCATCATGTGTCTCACTCCCCTGCTGACTCAGCTGTTCCTCAGCATGGACTCTTTAAAGGACCCATGGACTCTTTAAAGGACCCATGGACTCTTTAAAGGACCACCTTTGCTCTTTCTTGCCGGATTGTCCGAGCTGCAAACTCACTCATCTGATCCAAAGAGAAAAGACACTTTGAACTCCGACTGCTGCCCTCTAACACTCTGCTCTTAGGTTTACATCCTGGTCCCTCTGGCCACATGGAGGACCATCTCAAAGAAGCATGAGGTGGAGAAGCCGCACACCTCTCAATATGACGGGGTGTTGTTGGTCCATCTGTTCGACTTGAATCTGAGTCATTACAACAGTGAGTAGAACGGGTCATGAGGCATTTTCATAATTCTTTGTTGTGGAATAAAACAGATTTGCTTCAGTGGAAATCTTCGCAGCACATCAGTGATGGAAGAGCTTTATTCAAATTGTGAGTTAGCTTTCTGCCACACACACACACACACACACACACACACACACACACACACACACACACACACACACACACACAGTTGGGTGTAGGCCATGACGCATGCTGATGGTTAACATGTTGCATCGCAGCGTGACTTTCAGAACCAGCAGTGGGTTGCTTCGAGTTGATGACGCCAATCAGCACTATAAATACCACACACACACACACACACACATGCGCGCACACACACACACACACACACACACACACACACACACACACACACACACACACACACGGGGGTCCACCTTGTGCGTCACACAGATTATAAATGCCAGTATCCTCTCTCTCTGGTGTCTCTCCATTCAGGACTGAAGCTTCATTTCATCTGCTGTCTCGTTACGAAGCGAATACAGACTATAAATCAACAACAACATAGGAGAGGACTCTTTAAAGTAGAGACACTACCTACTGATATACACCTGAACATCAGCAGGAGAGGACTCTTTAAAGTAGAGACACTACCTACTGATATACACCTGAACATCAGCAGGAGAGGACTCTTTAAAGTAGAGACACTACCTACTGATATACACCTGAACATCAGCAGGAGAGGACTCTTTAAAGTAGAGACACTACCTACTGATATACACCTGAACATCAGCAGGAGAGGACTCTTTAAAGTAGAGACACTACCTACTGATATACACCTGAACATCAGCAGGAGAGGACTCTTTAAAGTAGAGACACTACCTACTGATATACACCTGAACATCAGCAGGTGAGGACTCTTTAAAGTAGACACACTACACACTGATATACACCTGCACATCAGCAGGAGAGGACTCTTTAAAGTAAAGACACTACATACTGATATACACCTGAACATCAGCAGGAGAGGACTCTTTAAAGTAGAGACACTAATATACACCTGAACATCAGCAGGAGAGGACTCTTTAAAGTAGAGACACTACATACTGATATACACCTGCACATCAGCAGGAGAGGACTCTTTAAAGTAAAGACACTACATACTGATATACACCTGAACATCAGCAGGAGAGGACTCTTTAAAGTAGAGACACTACCTACTGATATACACCTGAACATCAGCAGGAGAGGACTCTTTAAAGTAGAGACACTACATACTGATATACACCTGAACATCAGCAGGAGAGGACTCTTTAAAGTAGAGACACTACATACTGATATACACCTGAACATCAGCAGGAGAGGACTCTTTAAAGTAGAGACACTACATACTGATATACACCTGAACATCAGCAGGAGAGGACTCTTTAAAGTAGAGACACTAATATACACCTGAACATCAGCAGGAGAGGACTCTTTAAAGTAGAGACACTACCTACTGATATACACCTGAACATCAGCAGGAGAGGACTCTTTAAAGTAGAGACACTACCTACTGATATACACCTGAACATCAGCAGGTGAGGACTCTTTAAAGTAGAGACACTAATATACACCTGAACATCAGCAGGAGAGGACTCTTTAAAGTAGAGACACTACATACTGATATACACCTGCACATCAGCAGGAGAGGACTCTTTAAAGTAAAGACACTACATACTGATATACACCTGAACATCAGCAGGAGAGGACTCTTTAAAGTAGAGACACTACCTACTGATATACACCTGAACATCAGCAGGTGAGGACTCTTTAAAGTAGAGACACTACCTACTGATATACACCTGAACATCAGCAGGAGAGGACTCTTTAAAGTAGAGACACTAATATACACCTGAACATCAGCAGGAGAGGACTCTTTAAAGTAGAGACACTACCTACTGATATACACCTGAACATCAGCAGGAGAGGACTCTTTAAAGTAGAGACACTAATATACACCTGAACATCAGCAGGAGAGGACTCTTTAAAGTAGAGACACTACCTACTGATATACACCTGAACATCAGCAGGAGAGGACTCTTTAAAGTAGAGACACTACCTACTGATATACACCTGAACATCAGCAGGTGAGGACTCTTTAAAGTAGAGACACTAATATACACCTGAACATCAGCAGGAGAGGACTCTTTAAAGTAGAGACACTACATACTGATATACACCTGCACATCAGCAGGAGAGGACTCTTTAAAGTAAAGACACTACATACTGATATACACCTGAACATCAGCAGGAGAGGACTCTTTAAAGTAGAGACACTACATACTGATATACACCTGAACATCAGCAGGAGAGGACTCTTTAAAGTAGAGACACTACATACTGATATACACCTGCACATCAGCAGGAGAGGACTCTTTAAAGTAAAGACACTACATACTGATATACACCTGAACATCAGCAGGAGAGGACTCTTTAAAGTAGAGACACTACATACTGATATACACCAGAACATCAGCAGGAGAGGACTCTTTAAAGTAGAGATACTACAGTGAGTAGATCAGTCAGTGTTGAACTCAGATTAAGGTCAAGTCCTTTAATTTGTCTTGGATATAAAACCTCCTCCCTTTTCCTCTGAGGATCCTGCGTAGGAAATCCTGTAGAGGTTGTTCTGATTGTGCCAAACCAGTCGTAATTACATAACATCTGTCTCAATGCAACATGCAGATCTGCTCTTTCCCTTCAACCCATGCCAGAGACATAGAAGCCAAGTGTGTCTCGACATGTTTCCAGTGTGTGTTCGCTGCTTCAAAGCATCCCTGCAGGAACTCCCAGAGTCACCAAACCCCAGTAAAACTGAACGATTCAGACACGGGTGTTTCTCTGGTTTTGGTGTGTAATTATGACTTTAGTCGAGCCTGAAAGTTTGCTGGTGTTATTTTAACCCATTGATGAAGCACTTTGAGTGTGGTGAGTTGATGGCGCTTACTGGAAACACTTTGGCAGTTACTCAGCGGAAAAAGGATCTTTCACTCTTGACACTTTGGTCCATTTGTCATCCAGAGCAATTCAATACGGCTGCTGTGTGAATATGGTCACGCTGCTAATGCTGGGTCCCACATATTGCAGGATGTTACACTCCTCAGTGTCTACGCTTTCAATTTGAGGTTTCCAAGCCCAGAATGAGAACATTAGGAGTATCATATCAAGAACCGTTTTCTCAGACCTGAAAAGCTCCTCCAGAGACAGGTGGACATGTCCTGCTGATGTTCAGGTTCATACTGTTTAGTGTCTCTACTTTAAAGAGTCCTCTCCTGCTGATGTTCAGGTGTATATCAGTGTGTAGTGTCTCTACTTTAAAGAGTCCTCTCCTGCTGATGTTCAGGTGTATATCAGTATGTAGTGTCTCTACTTTAAAGTGTCCTCTCCTGCTGATGTTCAGGTGAATATCAGTATGTAGTGTCTCTCCTTTAAAGAGTCCTCTCCTGCTGATGTTCAGGTGTATATCAGTATGTAGTGTCTCTACTTTAAAGAGTCCTCTCCTGCTGATGTTCAGGTGTATATCAGTATTTAGTGTCTCTACTTTAAAGAGTCCTCTCCTGCTGATGTTCAGGTGAATATCAGTATGTAGTGTCTCTCCTTTAAAGAGTCCTCTCCTGCTGATGTTCAGGTGTATATCAGTATGTAGTGTCTCTACTTTAAAGAGTCCTCTCCTGCTGATGTTCAGGTGTATATCAGTATGTAGTGTCTCTACTTTAAAGAGTCCTCTCCTGCTGATGTTCAGGTGTATATCAGTATGTAGTGTCTCTACTTTAAAGAGTCCTCTCCTGCTGATGTTCAGGTGTATATCAGTATTTAGTGTCTCTACTTTAAAGAGTCCTCTCCTGCTGATGTACAGGTGAATATCAGTATGTATTGTCTCTACTTTAAAGAGTCCTCTCCTGCTGATGTTCAGGTGTATATCAGTATGTAGTGTCTCTACTTTAAAGAGTCCTATCCTGCTGATGTTCAGGTGTATATCAGTATGTAGTGTCTCTACTTTAAAGAGTCCTCTCCTGCTGATGTTCAGGTGTATATCAGTATGTAGTGTCTCTACTTTAAAGAGTCCTCTCCTGCTGATGTTCAGGTGTATATCAGTATTTAGTGTCTCTACTTTAAAGAGTCCTCTCCTGCTGATGTTCAGGTGAATATCAGTATGTAGTGTCTCTACTTTAAAGAGTCCTCTCCTGCTGATGTGCTGGTGTATATCAGTATGTAGTGTCGCAACTTTAAAGAGTCCTCTCCTGCTGATGTTCAGGTGTATATCAGTATTTAGTGTCTCTACTTTAAAGAGTCCTCTCCTGCTGATGTTCAGGTGAATATCAGTATGTAGTGTCTCTCCTTTAAAGAGTCCTCTCCTGCTGATGTTCAGGTGTATATCAGTATGTAGTGTCTCTACTTTAAAGAGTCCTCTCCTGCTGATGTTCAGGTGTATATCAGTATTTAGTGTCTCTACTTTAAAGAGTCCTCTCCTGCTGATGTTCAGGTGAATATCAGTATGTAGTGTCTCTCCTTTAAAGAGTCCTCTCCTGCTGATGTTCAGGTGTATATCAGTATGTAGTGTCTCTACTTTAAAGAGTCCTCTCCTGCTGATGTTCAGGTGAATATCAGTATGTATTGTCTCTACTTTAAAGAGTCCTCTCCTGCTGATGTTCAGGTGTATATCAGTATGTAGTGTCTCTACTTTAAAGAGTCCTCTCCTGCTGATGTTCAGGTGTATATCAGTATGTAGTGTCTCTACTTTAAAGAGTCCTCTCCTGCTGATGTTCAGGTGTATATCAGTATGTAGTGTCTCTACTTTAAAGAGTCCTCTCCTGCTGATGTTCAGGTGTATATCAGTATTTAGTGTCTCTACTTTAAAGAGTCCTCTCCTGCTGATGTTCAGGTGAATATCAGTATGTATTGTCTCTACTTTAAAGAGTCCTCTCCTGCTGATGTTCAGGTGTATATCAGTATGTAGTGTCTCTACTTTAAAGAGTCCTATCCTGCTGATGTTCAGGTTCATATCAGTATTTAGTGTCTCTACTTTAAAGAGTCCTCTCCTGCTGATGTGCAGGTGTATATCAGTATGTAGTGTCTCTACTTTAAAGAGTCCTCTCCTGCTGATGTTCAGGTGTATATCAGTATGTAGTGTCTCTACTTTAAAGAGTCCTCTCCTGCTGATGTTCAGGTGTATATCAGTATTTAGTGTCTCTACTTTAAAGAGTCCTCTCCTGCTGATGTTCAGGTGTATATCAGTATTTAGTGTCTCTACTTTAAAGAGTCCTCTCCTGCTGATGTTCAGGTGTATATCAGTATGTAGTGTCTCTACTTTAAAGAGTCCTCTCCTGCTGATGTTCAGGTGTATATCAGTATGTAGTGTCTCTACTTTAAAGAGTCCTCTCCTGCTGATGTTCAGGTGTATATCAGTATGTAGTGTCTCTCCTTTAAAGAGTCCTCTCCTGCTGATGTTCAGGTGTATATCAGTATGTAGTGTCTCTCCTTTAAAGAGTCCTCTCCTGCTGATGTTCAAGTGTATATCAGTATGTAGTGTCTCTACTTTAAAGAGTCCTCTCCTGCTGATGTTCAGGTGTATATCAGTATGTAGTGTCTCTACTTTAAAGAGTCCTCTCCTGCTGATGTTCAGGTGTATATCAGTATGTAGTGTCTCTCCTTTAAAGAGTCCTCTCCTGCTGATGTTCAGGTGTATATCAGTACGTAGTGTCTCTACTTTAAAGAGTCCTCTCCTGCTGATGTTCAGGTGTATATCAGTACGTAGTGTCTCTACTTTAAAGAGTCCTCTCCTGCTGATGTTCAGGTGTATATCAGTACGTAGTGTCTCTACTTTGCATTCACGTAGCCCTTAACACGGCGACTCAGTTGTAAGACGATGGTGGACGCACGTTACATGAGTACATTATTTATTGATTACAGCCTCTTTGAGGTGTTTGCTCGATTAGAAAATGATGAAACGCAAAGAAAAGACAAACGTATAAACAAAGTAAAATATTACACAGCTGTAAGTCAGGACATGATTGTTATATATAAAAACAAACGGCTGTGTGTCTGTGCTCTCTCCTCTCATACAAAATAAAGCTGCAAACATCCAAATGGTCTTCCTCTTCAAATGTACATGATTTCCTTCTGATCAGATCCAGCGTGAGGTTATGGTGCAAAGTAAGGGATCCGTGAGAAGTGTGTCCAGGTCGTGACGTCATGATTCTACGATGAGTATTTGAATATTGTACCAGTCAGTCTTTAATCTCTAATGGTCCTGCATGATCTGTGTTTCAATGCAACTCTTCCTGGTATCCAGAGACCATGCGTTCAGGGTCCTGTGTACGATGTGGGGACAGATGGCGCCCCCTGGTGGTCACTATGCACTCTGCACGGCACTCTGTGGATTTGAGGACTCTGAGAAAACAATGAAGGGAAACCAATTAAACACTTAAGGAGCTGAAATTATCTCATCACAGTAATCTTTGTATATGTGTGTGTGTGTGTGTCCTAGCATTACTATCCTTGTGGGGACCTAAATCTGTTTACACAGTCACGTGTGGGGGCTCGCCTCCCTTATGGGGACGTCCCCGTGAGGAGAATCATTAATTTTAGGGTGAACACTTGGTTAGGGTAAGGGTTAGGCATGTGTTGGTTATGGTTAAGGTTAGGATAAGTCTCCAGAAAATGCATGTAAGTCAATGTAATGTCCCCTGAAGTGATGTATACATGGTATGTGTGTGTGACATATGTTGCCACACCCTAAAACATGTTTTACTTTGTTTGTATTGTTATTACTGGCTGCTACTTTATTTACTTTAATAGGAACTACTATAGACAATCATTTGCACGAGTGTACATATTTTTACTGTAACATCTTCATCCGTTTAGAAGTGACTGTTATTTTTGTATATATGGACTGCTGCCTTTATATTTTTATTTTGTATTGATGCCTCTTGATGTGGGGATTTATATATATATTTGTCTGTGTTTGATTATGTAGGTATTTTTAGAAATGTTAACTTCCTTTGAATTGTGAGAAACATAATTTAGATCCAAGATTGACAACAAAGTTGACTTTTTTTTCTTCTTCTTTGAATTAGAATGAATCATTGTTCGACTACTTTATTGATCCAGGGGGTTTTGTGACGGTTGCTCCATTTAAGAATGAAATACAAATATCAGGTCAAATAAAGTTGAATAAAAATATGCATCTAAACAAGAGAAGTTAAAAAACATTTTGCAATAAAATATAAAAATACCAATATGTATATTAAA